>MU181982.1:786515-813551 GCA_016904865.1 Pissodes strobi
CAGTTTGATTACGGGGAGTAACGCCCCCGGCATTCCGAGTTGCCACGGGATGTGACCAATCAAATCCCATCGTCCTCCTACAGGCTGGAGAACACCAAAGTACAAAGTCTGGAGCTGAACACTAGGGAGTGACCCAAGAAACCCTATTTTTACCCCTGTCCGACTAGGGACCACCAAACGAAAGAGTCTGAGATCGATGCATCCAGTGGAAGCGGTCCTAGGTGGTAGATGCATACGCCTACTCGCATCGTCCGGTGAAAGACCACCCCACCAGAACTGGGAAGCGCTAAATGGTTTTCCCGAATCACGTTCCGTTTCCGCGCTGATGGTTCCGGGTTCCACAGTAGGAATATAATAATATGGATATGATGGTGCTTCCAGGATCAAAATATTCCGGAGGTAAACTCCCCAGCCATTCGGATCTCCGGGCGCTGGGTGGCCCTGGGAGCCCTTCATTCCGCATTTCACAGACAGCAAAGATACCGAACCAATTTAGAATTGATTTCTGCAACATAAGAGGCCTAAATACAAACATAAATTCGGTACACTAACATCTACAAGCAAATAGACCCCACATACTAGTCCTTACAGAAACACAAGTATGTTCTACAACAACTGTGAACTACCCTTATCCTTGTTACGACTTACATACCCGATTTAGACATAAGTTCGGAATATGCCTTTTTGTCCGAAGCGACCTTTCATGTCACCGCGAGGAAACACTCGAACCGAACAACCTTGACGTCATGTGGCTCAAGTTCACCGCCAAGGTATTAACCAAGTTTATTTGTTGCGTCTATCGCCCTCCGAGCGATAGAGCCTACCAAAGCTTTTTTTCAACACTAGCTACCACTTTTGACTCAATACAGGTTAATCACCTCAGATCAGAAATAACCGTTGTGGGAGACTTCAATGCCCACAACACCAACTGGCTCAAACATCACAACAAGACCGACAACGAAGGTAGAGAGGCTGAAGCATTTGCCATCAGCTGCAGGCTTACTCAAATTGTAGGCGAACCAACTCAAATCTCAGAGAGGGGCGAATTCGCCGCCCTCCTGGATGTTTTTCTAACCACCAATCCTGACCAGTACACAGTTACAGTTGGTCCGCCATTAGGTACTTCCGACCACATACTTATTACTACGGTTTGTGAATTGCCACAAATACAGGAAGATCCACCATTGCCTCGCAAAATCTGGCATTACAGTTCTGCAAATTGGGACGATTTAAGGGAGTTCTACCTAGAATTTCCTTGGCCCGACGTCTGCTTTGGCGCTGACGACCCGTCTGCTGTGAAAAGATCACGCAAGTATTCTCCTCAGGAATGGAATCATACATCCCAAATTCCATCAAGTTACCTTCAAAAGGAAAGCCCTGGTTCGACAGAAGATGCGAAAGAGCTGTGGGTAGGAAACAGCAAGCCTACAAGTACTGGCAGCAAAATCAGACCGCTGAAAATCGCAATTATTTTATCGAAGCGAGTGCAAGCGTGTGATCGACGAAACTAAGGACAAACACAATCAAAGGATCAGGAATAAACATTTGCAATGCCCCAGTGGCTCCAGGAGTTTCTGGTCGGTAGCAAGGGCAGTAAGTAACAACTTTACAGAAACATCTCTCCCACCTTTGACGGACGAACGTGGCATCACGGCGACTACAGCCAAGGAAAAAGTAAACATGCTCGCCAAATGTTTTCTCGCATCGAACATCAACACTACCATGGCAGAAGCCAAATTTCATCACCGTGGTATTCGTAAAATTCTTAAAAATCTATATACGCAAAAGGCATCAGACGGACGGAATACCTGACATCGTGTTAAAGAACTGCGCCAACGAACTAACACCCGTTTCTCCAGGCTTTTTTCTATGTCTTACGGAAAAGGGATTTACCCATCTTCTTGGAAAGCCGCTCGAGTGCAACCTGTTCCAAAAAAGGTAAGAAAACCACGCCCTCAATCTATCGTCCAATTGCCTTGCTTCCAATAATCTCCAAAGTCATGGAACGTGTAGTCAATCAGCAACTACTCAAGTACCTCGAGAACAACAAACTAATCAGCGATAATCAATACGGCTTTCGGAAAGAGAGATCGACAGGAGATATATTGGCCTATGTCACTCATATATGGAGTAGGGCAATTGAGAACTAAGGAGAGTCTCGAGCGATTGCGTTGGATATTTCAAAGGCATTCGACAGAGTTTGGCATGACGGACTGCTCAACAAACTACCGTCCTTCGGACTGCCAGCCTCTCTCTGCAGCTGGCTTGTCAGTTTCCTTAGGAGCCGATCTCTGCACGTTGCAGTCGATGGACACATTTCGGACTCATTCACCATCAACGCGGGCGTGCCTCAGGGCGCAATACTTTCACCAACTCTGTTCCTCATCTATATTAATGACCTGCTGACCGAAACAAATAATCCTGTTTACAGTTTTGCAGATGACAGTGCCCTTGTCTCCCACTTTAGATCAGAAAAACCCTTACCAGCGACTGAGACTCATCACCGCAGACAGGAGCAGATTACAGCAATTAATCAAGACCTGGAGAAAGTTTAAACTTGGGGCGACCGAAATTTGGTACAGTTCAATGTAGCAAAGACCCAAACAGCCAGGTTTACCAAGAAGGCCAATACAGCGGGCCCTGACATCATTATGGCAAGTTCGACCATTCCTTAATCCTCGTCAATCGGACTGCTGGGTATCTCGGTCAACAGCAATATGTCTTGGCATGACCACGTCGCTAACATCGCAAAATCAGCCTCCCAGAAGCTTGGTGCGCTGTTTCGCAACAAAATAGTATATTTCATTACCAGTCCAGAAACTAGGCTTTTCCGGTGCGCGCACGACAGTTTCTGGTGTGAGGCGTAGCCGAACACCGGAAGTCGTGCAAGCACAGGAAAAGCTGTTTCTGGACGTGTAATGAACGATATTTTTCATAATACCTCTCTGAAATCAAGACATAAACATAAAATTATTATAATTTTACGTATCCAAAATCATGTCCTAATACATTTTGTATTCAAATGAAAGCAAACTTCAAACTTGCAAGACAAGCAAGACAGGTATTTATCTAATATTCATCAAGTGTCGCTATGGACATGTGTTTGTATGCTTTGTTGTAATTGAATGGGCAGCTAATTTTGAGGTATGTGTGACAAGTAATGTCAGAATAAATAAAGTAATTTTACTTAAAATTAGACTATTGACGCAAAAATGTACTAGATTAATCTTGTAGACTGCATCGCTGTATAATTTTAACCCAATTTATTATATTTTATGCTTATTCTGTGACCAAATAACTGCAAATTTAGCACTTAAAATCAGAGAGCGGGAAAACATTTCCCGCTCCCTAATTAGGGACCGGGAAAATTTTTCCCGTGCCCGAACCGAAAAGACTTACTTTCTTTGCTCTACAGAGACGTCGAAAGTGATAGTTTTCAGAGAGGTGTTATGAAAAACTCTATACACCGCCGCAGTTGCTCTTGTTCTACAAAGCGCAATGGCAGATGTTACCAGGATTTGGTCCGCCTTATCCCGCCCCTGGCAGCTCCTGTCAGACAGTCACGACAGACGGCAAGAGCGCACCAGTTCGTCGTACAACTGGAAACACCTAGAACATCGCTTTACAAGAACTCCTTTGTCTGGTGCACTGCATCACTGTGGAACTCACTCCCGGGACATCTGTTTCCCACTAATTCCAACTTACAAATATTCAAGAGCCGTTAAAATTATATGTAATTAATTTATGGGCCACTAAGAATCACTACTGAGTGAGATTTTAGCACTAAAACATTCAACTCTTTTTCTATGGTAGTGGCACACACTAAAGGGAGATGCTATCCTATGATACTCGACAAGTGGTGTGTGCGCAAAGATGTCGATTGACACGGTTCTTGAATAGTGAATAGTTGCATGTTGTGATTTGGGGGAAACAGACGTCCTGGAAGTGAGTTCCATATTGATGCAGTGTGCCAGACAAAATATTTTTTGTAAAGCATTCTAGATGTTTTCGGGTGTACAAAGAACGGGAGCGCTCTTGCCGTTTATCGTGACTGCCTGACAGGAACCGTGAAAATATCTGTAAAACAGGAAGATCTCAGCCACATGTCTGCGGGTTCCACACTATTCAGATCCCAGGTCAACTCGACGAGACGCACAGCTATCTTCTGAATGGAATCCAGCAGCTTTAGAGTGTGTTTAGGTGCGACAACCCATATGTGTAAGCATTATTCTAAGCACGGTCTTATTATTTGCACTTTGTAGAGCAAAAGCAGCTGCTGCGGTGTATAGAGTTTTTTGTTGCGAAATCGCGCGTTTCTGCAAAGTTTACAGAATTAAAAATAATTTTTAATTCTGTAAACTTTGGCTTCTGCGAGACTGATTTAGCAACGTATTCATGCCAGAACATATTGCTGTTGACCGAGACATCCAGTAGTCCGATTGATGATGATGAAGGAATGGTCAATCCTGCCATGATAATGTTAGGACCCGTCGTATTGGCTTTCTTGGTAACCGTGGCTGCTTGGGTGTTTGCTGCATTAAACTGGACTAAATTCCTGTCGTCTCAAGTTCGAACTTTCTCCAGATCTTGATTAATTGTTGCAACCCGCTCATGTCTACAGTGAAAAGTCTCAATCGCTGGTAAAGGTTTTTCTAATCTGAATTGGGAGACAAGGGTACTGTTATCTGCAAAACTGTAAACAGGATTATTGGTTTCGATCAGTCGGTCATTAATACAGATGAGGAGCAGAGTTGGTGAAAGTATTGCGCTCTGAGGCACGTTCGCATTAATGGTGAATATGTCTGAGTGAGTTATGTCCATCAACTGCAATGTGCAGAAATCGATTCTTAAGAAAACTGGCAAGCCTGCTGTAGAGAGACGCTGGCAGTCTGAACTACAGCAGTTTGTTGAGCAATCCGTCACGCCTCACTTTGTCGAATTCCTTCGAAATATCCAACGTAATCGTGCGAGATTCTCCGTAGTTCTCAGTTGCTTTACTTCAAATATGCATGACATAGGCCAATATGTCTAGGGACCGGCAAGACAAGAAATCTTGTCTTGACAAGAAATTTCCTGTCTTATCTTGAAATATTTTCAAGAAATAAAAAAAAATCGTGTCTTGAAAATTTCTTGAGAGTTGGTGTCTTGTCTTGAGTCAAGAAATCTTGAAAATTCTTGACATCTTGACAAAAGAGGAACCCCCTTTTAAAAGTCGTTTCTTGCTACATTGACAAAAAGGGAAACCCCGTTTAAAAGTCGGGATGAGATTGGTTGATGTAATGTTTATGCTTTATGCCTGAAATCGAGGGTCACGCGGTCAGGATAGTGTTGTTTAACAGTTCGTTGCTTCATAATTCAAAATTTCTGTACGCCACTGAAGTAGATCCGCTTAGCAAAGTTCTTTTTAACTTTAATATCTTAGGTCATAACATATACAAAAATGATAAAAAAATTCTTTGCAAATAAAGTCATTAAGCATTAGAGCCCACAAGACATAGTTTTACCAAAATTGAAGTATCAATTTTAATTTTGTCCATATTGACCTGATTTTTTAATAGTCAATATTCCGACCCCTTTCAAATGTTTTTTTGCCAATTTTTATATATTTGTTTGGCCGATTTGGCCGTCCGGCCCGCCACTGAAATAGACTCGCTTTGCAAAGTACTTTTTGGTCCCAATACCTTAGACCATAACATATCCAAAAATTATAAAAAGACTGAAAATAAAAAAGTAATTTTTTACATACTTAATAATTCTTTATCCTTCCATTAAAAATGTTTCAGTGCTTTGTTTTTTTTTCAATAATCTGGCAAACAAATAAGTTTTTTTATATTTTCAAGATATTTCAAGATTTTCTTGCCAGGAAATCTTGATCTTGAGAAGTAATTTCTTGTCTTGTCTTGAAAATCAAGGATCATTTCTTGTCTTGATCTTGTCTTGAAATCAAGACAAGATCAAGAAGTTGTCAAGAAAATGACGACCCCTAAATATATCTTCTGTCGATTTCTCTTGAGGTACCCTTGAGTAGGTGCTGATTGAGCACACGTTTCATAACTGTGGAGGTTATTGGAAGCAAGGTAATTGGGCGATAGCTTGAGGGTGTGGATTTCTTGCCTTTTTTTCTAACAAGTTGCACTCGAGCGGCTGTCCAAGGAGATGGTTAAATCACTTTTCGGTAAGGCAGAGAAAAGTCTGCAGAAAATGGGTGTTAGTTCGTTGGCGCATTTCTTCAACACAATGGCAGGTATTCCATCCGGTCCTGATGTCTTCTGCGTATCTAGCTCTTTGAGGAATTTACGAATATGACGGTGATAAAACTTTACTTCTGTCATGGTAATGTTGACGTTTTATATGGTGGGGAGAGCCTTGCCTTGGTAATAAATGCAAATTAGGATAGACCTAAATAGAATTAATCATTGATAGTTTCCAATTATTAGATTGCAATAAGTAAAGAATTGGATTATTGGATTTTGTCTATTACTCTTAAAGATATAGGCAAAAACCTTTCATTCATAAATCTAACATGTAATAACCATTTATATACATAATATTTTGAGACATAACCTTGAATGAACGTATTGACTTTTTGCCAGAGTACGATCCCAAATATAGAGAATCAGATATCTCTCTCAGTATCGCAAAAAATAAATATTACCACTACAGAACTTTTGAATGCAAATTGCAAATTATAAAATAACAAGGGAAATTTGCATAAAAGTTATGGTAAGACAAACAATTTAAAATAATTGTTGAACCGCTAATTCCGATAACGTACAGTTATCTTCAAACAAATGACTAACGCTGTGTTGCATACACAGGCAAACAATTGAAAAAATCATTTAACATATCAAAGGGGGCGCGACCGCATAATAAATAATCAGAGAGTGTGTCCGACGTTTTGCTGATTTTGTTTACGAAAAAAAAATTGCCGCGTTTCCTCTGTTCTAGATTAACGCTTGCGGGCGTGATACGCGGTTTTGTAATAGAAATGATCGGCATATATTAAGGTTAAATTATTGTTATTTAATAATAAAATTGTTTAAAATATCATCAATTCTAAAAATAACACATATTTCATATAATAATTATTCATTGCGATATAGTTGAAATGATTTCTTGCACGAACGCTGCTAAATATCCCAGATAAATGACACATTAACGCATTACACGTTCAGAAAATTAGGACTAATACTTTATAACGAAAAAAAATCAACGTTCAGTCCGATAAAACGAAATAATAAAATCATGATCCTGCCTACAGGCCTACTCGCCTAATTGGATAATGACATGACGTGCCTATAAAAACACGATTTAAAAAATAGCTAAAAAACATGACATAATGCAATAAGTCAATGTACTCGAGCTGCTTTAAGGCGGTGCAGATCCGTATTCGGTTGTTTGTGCGATGTTTTCGATTATTATAATATTATTTACATATTAGTTACTACTAGTGAACTAGCTGCACTAATAGTAACTACCAACCCTTTAAATTTTGTATCACTAGAAATTGTATTGTATTGTGAAGTTGTCAAAATTATTTTTACTTGCAGTAAAAGGATGCTAATATAGAATGCAATAATGATAATTATTATTTATATGTTTGGCAAGCTTTTAAATGCATGGATCAATCCGTCATAACAGGGTTGTCTTTGTTATTTTCGTTTTGTGGAACAAGGAAAGGCTGATATCTGTATTACTAGATATATTAGCAAGCTTTAATAAAAGTTAAGCAAGTCAAGTATTGGTTATAATTCAGTAATATTACAGTTAAAATTGTGATATATCACACTAAAAAGTGTGTGCTTCATGCCTTACAACATTGTTTCCACTCAATTTTTTTTCTCAGAATCTTCCAAACAGTGCATGATAGGTAAAAGTTTTTATATACAAAGTTGTTCCTCATAATATTCTCTACAACAATTTTCCCTAAAATGTCTAATTGTTTGCTAAATAAAGCGCAAACGAAATCAGGGCGGGGATTATAATTCGTTAAATATATGTATGGCTTATTATCCAAGGCGCCTAAAGTGGTCTTATAAGTAAGTAATGTAAAAATATAAATCGATAACTACTATTTCACACTCAACAGTGTAGCAAGTTTTATTTTCTCCCACTACACCCAATGGGACGACCCACGGTCACTACGATGATGCATTCCTCTTAGGGCGGGCGCCAAATGTAAATGCGGGCTGTTGTCAGTGGGTCTGCTAGAAGTGAAACTTCTTCCTTAACAAACATGTTTTGGCACCGACGGGAATCGAACGCTGGCCTCCCGTATCACAATCACAGAGTCTGACCAATGCACCATCAGACCTGTTGAAAGCAATTCACTGGACCGTAAAGGCATAGGTAATTCTGATACGCGGTAAAAAGTGAAACACCCCCTGATATTCAGAACATCAATCGAAGCACCGCATTTCTACCTTAGACCATTAATTGTTCTAAGGTTACTACTATACCATTTAGGTAGCATCCGTGAATCTTCCGGTCGTCTCACTAACAGATACTTAGATGCTATATAGGCAGCGCTACGCATCTATTTTTTCCTCTCCTGCCGGCCGTTTCCCAATCACACGTTTGTGTGTTTCCACTCCTGTCGCCGCTGACGCACTTGTCCAACTCTTCTGACGTGATACAAATTTTCGTAACGCCCGAAAATTGACAAGCGTCTAGCTGCACCGGAATGGATTTCGATTGCGAAGCATCGCGCATGATGAAACGTTGACTATTTCATTTCACACATGGTCCTCCGCACGCTTCGCTCGTTACGGGGCACAACTAACAAAAACTAATCAAAACTAACCCAAGGCATGCCCCAAAATGAAGAAAAAAACCTTTTTACATAAAAATAATAAAAACATAGTAGTACTTTACCTTTGGGATGGTATGGAATCAAGTACGATCCATATACAATATTACTTCTTCTTTAAAAATCGAGAGGTTTTATAGGATTAACATAGTGGGTGCGGTAAATTTATTTTAATTTTAAGTGAGGCCAGTAGCTTACTGTCAAGTTTTTGGAGTTCAGCATTGGGCTTTATATTATACGAGTATTATATACTAGATTGCATTTACTGTGTTAGCCGGAAGTAACCCTTATGTATAATACGCCTTATTTCTTACATTATTATGTAAGAATGAGAACTAACTTTTGCCTTTATATAATTTTTCAAGTTATATGTCTATGCTGAGCATCAGCGTAGAGTGTTAGAGGACTGTAGTTAATCGGAAAAACTGAGACCTAACCTGTTGGCTTCAATTACTGGATGCACTCACTGAAGGTAGTGGTTGGGGCAAAAAATTAACTTTTGTCAACGTATGAATTTATGCGGAAATGCGAACAGTACCGGGAGCGCGCTCGATCGACATATCGGTACGGTCTGATTTTTTGGACCCATGAACGACCATCGCACTGGTCGCTACGAAACGCACACGCGTGTAAAGGTCGCAGATTTTCTGCATGTACACAGAAAAACGTTTGACCACAAGGGAAAATAAAATCTTGAAATAGAGTAATTACAATTTAGATAAATTGAATTTTATGATTAAACGAATTTATATATGTAGCTTAATCTAATGGAAATATAATATTTAAAAAATACATTTATAAGACTATAAAAACAGAAACAAGAAATATGTAAGAGTGGACGAAACATTCCGCCCACCAAAAATGCTATGCATTTTTCGGGTTAAAACCCTTTATCGGATTAAGTGACCATATGGTTACAACATTTTTGTACCCCCTTTAACGGGCAACATATTAAAACGTGTAGGATATTTTTGACAAAGTTAAAAAAATCACTTCTAGTGCCAGTAATGGTACAAATTTGTTTATATTCATAATATTTATCCAATTACAGGTTGTAACCATATGGTTGCAAAGGCCACAAAAATATACTATTTTTGTCAAAATTCTTTATTTTCTAAACGTATCACAAAAGTTAAATTTAACACACATTTCTTATTTATTTCAAATGAAATGCTTTAAAACAATTTTTAGACTCTGTGAGACATAATCTAGAGTCACATTTAAGTCTGCTCGTACCCTTCACACAATACCTACATCTTCCTTTATTAGTGTGTAAAGGCAAGTGTGCATAACAGTCAGACCTTGATGTTGAATCTGGCCTTTCAACAACCGGACGTTGAATTCTGGAGGGGCCTGCTTCCTCGGTTTTTGATCGATTTTTCCTGGATTCCTTTCCACATCGAGACAAACCTAAAGAAATTTCCATTCTAAACTGCTTGAGAGGCATAGACTTTGCCCTCAAAGCATCACAATCCATACGATACAGCAGCCAAGAATTAACGACACATACATCAACTATTGAAAAATACCACCTTTTGGCTTTGTGTGGCGTTTTATACAAACTCATTAAGGCATTTGCCGTGTCTACGCCGCCCATGTGCCTGTTATACTGCTTTACAATAGCAGGGCAATTTATATCAATTTTTGCTTTAGCATCTTTACTAAATCTGTTAACGGCAGCGATCGGCTCTATACCATATTCTACCTAACAACATGAACATTATCGACCCATTTCATAACAATAATGTCTTTATTCTTGTCAGTCTTATAATCGTATTTTCCCCTGCCCTGTTTTTGCAGAACCTTATCAGTCTCTATTGGACATCCGGCAATTCTATTGCTTCTTAGGATCCTTAAACTATAGGTATTCATTGTATCCTTCAAATAAACGATGAGTGGTAAACCAGCAAAATAGTTGTCCATAAAGTTCCCGAAAAGTGCCAGCACCCTGATAAGGGATAAAATCTAAAATGTAGTTCCGGCAATAACAAAAAACTTATAGCCCCATTTATGGGATTTGCTTTTTATATATTGCCGGAGATTTCCTGCTCGAGTGTCCTTGTAGGCAATCATTGGTTCATCTTCAGAAAACTGGTTTTCTGTATGAAACATGCGAACATTGTGTTGCAATTTTTGTATCAATTGGTGTATCTTGAAAAATCGGTCTGTTGTGTTTTCTGTAATATTTTCGTTGTCATTGAAATGAATGTACCGTCTCAAACTTTTAAACTTCTTTGAAGACATCAAAGATGCGATTTGTTCAATTCTGGTACCGTTGGCCCAATAATCTTCATAAGAAGGCAGTTTTATTATTCCCATGAACAGTAATATAGCAATGAAATCGGTCATCTCTTTGGCGTTAGTGTTGATACTGGAACCTGTAAATTGCGTACTATATAAATTCTGTTGAATTATATAGTTCATTATGTCCATGGAAAAGAGTTTAGTGAAATATTCAATTGGAGGCAGGATCTCTTCATTCGTTGAGGGCGTAAAACTTGGTATCCCTAGTCGTTTGTGGTAAATCTTCCTTGAGCCAGCTAAATGTTATTTCTGGCCCTTTTTTCTTTTTTTTTGAAGGGGGAGGCTCAGGTACTTCTTAAGCAACCAACTCCTCCTGGGGATTGCCCTCAAAGTCTGAGGCACTCTCGCTGTCTGATTTCTCGTTATCTGAAAAGAAAATCAAATATTTAATTTGTTTATATTTTTTCTGGTACTTGCTTACACAATGTTATCTTCTTTGCTCCCAAAATTTTGATTCGGACTAGCAGCAGATTTTCCTCATCGTCCGAACTATCTGAAGCATCTGAATTTTGAGGTAGTGGAGGCATCTTGAATTTTGTCTTATAAAAAGAATGTGTCGGTATCGCATCAAATTCGTCCATACTTAGATTTGGCGGCAAAATCTAAAAGATACTATCCTTTAGGGGCGATGTAACCAATTTGATGCTCACATTTTAATCACTATTTCCGCCCAAAACTACAAATATCTAGTCAACAACAAATAGAACAGTATATTACCTGCTATGTTCTAACACAAACACAAGAACCACCACAATTCTGTTCAAATTTTACGCTCTGGATCAACCTCTATTATGCGCACTTCTCAACTAATTCAACAGTTACGCCGGTGCACGTGTATACTTGTCTAAAATGAAATCGACAAACCGCTCGCGCAAGCACCGTTGCCAGGTCTCCCCTCCAAACCTCAGTTGAAACCGTACGGTAACGTCGACTGCAACGCCTATAACTATAGGGAACGTACAAAACAGGTGTTTTAAATCAACGTGACCATATGGTTACATCCCCCAATAAATGACGAAAAAAATACCGGGGACCGCCCGATAAAGGGTTAATCAGAAACTGGCCGGACGTTTCAGCAAACCGTTCAGAGTCTGTACTGAGGCGACTCTAACAATCCCATCCAACCCTGGGTATACCTTGGTCACACGACCCATATGCCAATGCATAGGGGGGCTTATTCATTCATTATTAAAACTAGCGTTCCTACTTCTAGTGGAGTGGACACTTTGTGCCACTTAGCTCGATGGTGCAAAGTGTGCAAATACTCCTTAGACCATTTTGACCAATCCTTTGTATTAATTGCCAACGATCCAAATGTGAAAGAGGAACAGAAGTGACGTCAGCCTCTGGAGGGGTTGCTAAGGGTACCATGGTCAAAAAATGACCGGGAGTGAGCGCGGTCAAGTCATGAGGATCGTTACTAATTGGAGTGAGTGGTCTTGAATTTAATATGGCTTCAATTTGAATTAATGTGGTATTCAATTCCTCATAGGTTAATATTTGGGAGCCAATGACACTATACAAATGAGACTTGACCGATTTAACCCCCGCTTCCCACAAGCCTCTGAAATGAGGAGCTGAGGGGGTATTAAAATGCCAAGCAATAGCTTCTTGACATGCAGCATTTTTCACTAAATCAACCAATTGCTTACTGGCACTTACAAAATTAGTACCACAATCGCTGAACAGGTGTTGACAGCGACCACGTCGAGCGATAAACCTACGTAAAGCAGCCTAAAAGGCATCTGCAGACAAATTGGATACAAGTTCCAAGTGAAGAGCCTTGATGGAAAATCAAACAAACAAGCAGAGATATGCCTTGGTAGATTTGGCTCCGCGTGCTTTCGCCATTGTAACATTAAAAGGTCCTGCAAAGTCAACCCCTGTATGAAAAAGGGGTTTAACTTGGGCCAAACGAGACAAAGGCAGGTCACCCATCAGAGGAGGTTGAATAGCTTGTGGTTTTGTTTTCCAGCAAGTGATACACTTACTAATAATGTGGCGAATAACTCGCTTTGAAGACAATAACCAGAACTGTGAAGACATTAAGAACTGAACAATTTGAATATTTAAGGTGGTTAAATTCGACAATTATATTAGTAAGGTGATGCTTACTAGGAAAAATAATGAGAAATTTATGATCGAACAAAATGGGTGCATGGCGAAATCCTACCTCCAACTCTGAGGATACCCTTTTCGTCAAGAAATGGGGTGAGATTTCTTAAATATTTTGGGCAACGAATTTACATATGTAGCTTAATCTAATGGAAATATAATATTTAAAAAATACATTTAAGACTATAACATAAAATATGTAAGAGTGGACGAAACAATTAATTTTAGGCAAAATTGTGTAGGAATATTTTTTATAGAAAATTTTATAAGAAATATTTTTCTATATAGGTTTTTTTTTATCAAAAAGTACACTGTTCTCGAGATAATGTAGAAAACTTAGGGGTGGGAACTTTTCAGTTTAGCAATTCTGATGTCATGCCTAATATTCCTACCAATTTCCAAAACTTTATGAATTTTGTGCGATATAAATCGTAATATTACTGAATGATTAGTAGTTGGATGAGTGACCGCTAATGAATACCGAGGATCAAGATCTATAGATGAACCGATTATATGAGGGAAATTGGAATGTATATCGACGTCAAATCCGTATTCGGATTGATTCAGTACATAGTGATTGAAAACCGTGCACACTTTCGTAGTCGCTTGCTTGCTTGTTAATGGCTTTGCATCTAGGCAATTGCCAGCTCCATTACGTAATAACTACGTTGTATCTCGCTCTAAAATATCTATAATACTACTTTCGATTAATACAAAGTTAACATACAAATCTAGGAACAAGGATATTGGCTAGGGTATATTTAAAAGCTGAGCATCACAGTTTTATTTTATTGTAATTAAGGAAACGCATCATAATTTTAATTGACTCTTTATTTATATAAATCCACAGACCTAATCTCATTAACAGGGCATTCAAAAAAGATATGATTGAGACTTTCAGTTTGTCCACATTCACAAAGTGAAATTTTGTAATTTTATGTTGAAGAGTTCACCTTTTAGACAATATCCAGCTCTTATCCTAATTATCGTAGTAATGTACCTATCTACGGCCTTTAGAAGGTGATAAGGAAAGTCACCTTCTTACTGGGAATTTGACCTTAATTTTATTATAATTTTTATTATACGGGTAATTTTCATTTAACCCCGAAATTACCTAATTTTGTTTGAATCACTTTTTGAGATAGTATTTAATGCTATTATGTATCTCAACAGTATCAATGACCTTATCTTTGGGAACATCCAAAATTCTAACAATGTTTGCAAGAATATCCATTTCGATATTCCCGGAGATATCATAATATCCTGGGATCCATCCCAATTTAATATCGAAACCATTTTTGTTAGCTGCCAGAATATCATGTTCAGATTTTAATAACCAAAAATCGGCTTTAACGTTAAGTAAATATTTTTTGAATTGCGCTCTGCGAGTCTGAAAACATATTAGCTTTTTTAATTTCTTTATTAACTATAATTTTTACGGCTTCATATATTGCCAATTTTTCAGCTTTACATATGCAAATGAAGTCATTAAGTCTGGTGGAGAATTTAATTTTAAACGCTGGAATCAGGAATACTAATATCAAACTCTACTCTGTTATTTATTTTTGATGCGTCTGAAAATCGAAAGTAAGACTATTTTTATATTTTTCAGTAGCAGAAAAATTTTATTTCTTTACCCATGATTTCATGTTTCTTTAAATTACACCTAAAAATTTGAATCAGTTCTATAAGGTACATATAATTCTATTCAATGAATAGCTTTTAGTATTATCATTTTGCTTTAGCCACATACGATCAACCGTCCTGCATGCGGTTGCTAAAGTAGCATCGATTAAATTAAAAACTTTCCAATAGTGTAACAAAGCCGGCCGTTCTATATGTAGATTTCAGTGATTTTCTTTCCAGTTGGTCATAGACGATCAAATGTCCTATTGTCCCTCGAATCACGTCGATAAAATTACAATCTTGACTATATTGCCATACGATTCCACAGACTTGCATTTATTATACTGGCACGTTTAGTTATCCGTGACGCCACGCCTTGGATGGCGTGCAGGTTATATAACTCAGATTATGGATCAATCTACGTCAGATGAAAAGAGATAATAAAGAAGGCACTTCGGTAAATCAATAACAACGTCTACTGGTCAAAGACTTAAGAAGACAATAAAAAACGTCTATTGGTCAAAGACTTAATGAGTTTACATTAAACCCGATTATTCAAGCACGTATGTCCTTTCGGATTAGATATGGTGTAACTTGTTTATAGATCTTAGTCCCTGTGGTATAATAAAGATCTATAAGAGCAGTGTTGTGTTTTAATTTATAGTAAGGTTTGGTTATTTTATGAGATAATTATTTAAGGTTCATGGTTTGTCTTAATTTTACTCAGCACTTTAAGGCACTATAACTGTTTACCATAAAAAGGTCACTTGACTTAGACTCGACTTCAGTACTTTTAGGGCAGGTATCGTCTAAGAAATACGTTCCTGTGAACTGCACTTCTCGACTTGGGTCTGAAGATTAGGATACGATTAGAGCCCCTACCAAGCCCCTGTGGACTGTAGTAGGTGAGCGGAATAGGCGAGAGACAGAAACCTATCGGACTGATGGTCGGCTTGACAATTATATCATAAAATCTGCTGACCAGTAACGTGCCGTGGGTATAAGGGCGGGAGGGGCGAGCTATTTCGAGGGCGCCGAATGATGAGCCATTTGCAGTTTGCATTAGGAGGCTGAGGCGGGTTAGATAGAGGGCGGGGGGGGGCATTCGCCCCCCCTGGCCCCCTATACGGCACGCTACTGCTGCTGACCGTTGTAACTTTAAGGTTCATTATTGCCTGGCCAGTCCGCTCGCGTTGTTTATAATTTATGTTAAATGATTACATAATATTTTTCAAGTTCAAGTTCATACTTAGGACATGGTGATAATTAATAAGCAGTTTAAATATTTCTAGTAGTTTACAATACTAAGGTATTATTCAGTGTCTTTGTTTAGCCTTAGTCGCAGACGGTCAATCGGCTTGATCTCACAAAACAACATTGATTAAATTTAAAACAAGCTCATATTGCTTGCTAAAATCAGCTCTAGTTCCAGAAACGCTTCCATAGCCTAATATTCCTTGTAGGAGTCTATCAGTGTTCTTGTTTCACCTTAGTCACAGACGATCAAACTTATTGCGGTTACAAGAATAACATCGATGAAATAACATCCTGCTGAGAGCGTCACACGTGCTGTTAAGGTCTTATATTTTTAAGCACCTTTAAGTATTTTTCTTTTGGTTAAATTGATGTCTTGTTTTGACTTATTCATACACGATCAACCATTTTGCTGTGGCTTAAACTTCATCAAATAAAACTTGTCATTATTGTTACAAACGGCAGCATGTTTCTTGCGGTTTTCTTTCAGTTTCCTTCTTGACTCTGACATAGCCTACCGACCGTCTTGGTGTTGCGAGAGCACCGCCGCCGTTGAAGCGTGTCTATTCCTAATTTCCACATTCTTCTATATTCATTGTGGTTATCATTCTGTATTCTCGCTTTAAGTTTGTCACAGAGGTTCAACCATCATGCTGTCGCTAGATCAGTATCGATATAAATAAATCAAGAGCAAACTGAAGCTTATATATATTGTGATTATTTTTCAACATTTTCATTTTGCTATAGTTCCACATGATCAATTGTTCTGGAAGCGTTGGAACAGCATCGATGAAATAAATAATCTGTTCATATTGTCTTCTACTTCTTGTAAGTATCTTATAGTGTTTTCCTCTTTATACGGTCACATATAATCATCCATCCTGCTGATGCTAGAAGAGCATTTATTAAGAAACCTGCCGATGCGATGTTGTCACAAACTATCCATAATATTCTACTTCTTGTACGCTTCTTTCATTGTCTTCGTTCACCTTCATCACAAATCAACAGACCTGCTGTCGCTTTAGCACGCCACGTCGGTGTATGAATAAAAACATTTTTTTACCTTAATTCGAGCGTACAAACGAATTCTGTTCACCGTCTCTTCGCCTATTATTGCATTCTCCTTCTTCATTATGTTCTTTATTCACTTACCTTGTTAGGTATTCCTCTTACTGTAGGAGAGCAGCGTTACCATATCCTGCTCAGGACTCTGACATTAGGGGCTAATTTGCAATATATGTACTGATATGACTGATGTCACACACGCGATAATCTTTGTGAAAATACCTAACATATTAAGGGGCCCTTGCCAACATTCGCTCTCTTCGCAAAGAAGAAAATTCGCAATCCGACCCTCGAGTTCGCACCGAACGCAGCCTTATTCCGTCGTTGCCTTTGGCAGTCCGATGCGATTGCACAATTCCACGGCAGTGGCATATTGCACTACATCGCCGGGTCTACGACCTGGGTGCGAGCCTGCACAATTTTTGTAGCCTTAACAATCGACGTCCGTCAAGGCGCGCTCGCTATAGTTGGTTTAGTGATCGATGCCAGCAGGAAAACGCTTGGTTCATTTTACTCTCTATGTATCACGTTTGCAATAATATACAATCAGATATCGTACTAGAGTCCAAAGACCTTTCTATGATAATATTCTTAAACTTTGTTGGAAGTTTAAACATTGCCAACTATTGAACATTTAATATATATATGGTACTGTTTTAATAGGTCGCGATTTAATGCTGCGATCGTTTAATTATTTCTTAAATTGTAACAGTACGCCTAACAGCATGAGAAGCCAAATAAATCTTCTGATCTCGAGTTAACTAGAAACGAGCGAATTCATGAAGATTATACGGTATGGTTGATTAAGCACGGGATAATGATTCAAACATTGCAGTTTTAAGTTCTAGCAAGATTCCAAAAATAAATTCATCTCGAGCCAATCACAAATCAATGAGTATCAGTATCAGTATAAATATCAGAAGGGACCGCCTCTAGCGGGTCTTGCACTTAAGCTAACAATTCCCATTGTGCAGCCTGCATTAGAGAACCACAACGATACCGATCTTCCCTAAAAAAGCCTGCATCTGCTTCAGACTAACACGATGCACTGAATCTGGTTCCAATGACATCCCGCCAAAGATTCTGAGCTTGCCCATGTTGCCCTGAGATGGTATGTGGTCTCATCGTCCTCCATGCACCAACTACACTCCGCCTTCTCTGCAATTCTCAGCAGAGTCAGGTGCCATCTAAGCCACAGCTCGCAATGGTCATGGTAGGCCGCCATTGTTCCTGCACATCCTCCGCATCTGCCAATCTAATGGCCGCTTTAGCCGTCTCGCGTTTTACCCAATCCACCGATGGAGGCAAACCCACCAGCGCCTCCAGGGCCCTTGTGGGCGCCGTTCTCATGCAGAGGCATGCATGTAGCTGTAATTTGTCCAGAACTAGTCTGGACGCCGTTTTCATGAAACCTGGCTCCGTGCATCGTAACAATCATCGTCCTATAGATCCAAAA
This sequence comes from Pissodes strobi, assembly GCA_016904865.1. Lineage (NCBI taxonomy): Eukaryota > Metazoa > Arthropoda > Insecta > Coleoptera > Curculionidae > Pissodes > Pissodes strobi. The sequence continues at coordinate 805,145 of MU181982.1, forward strand.
CATAGTTCTCAGACCAAGCGCCAGGCTCAGCCAACAGAGCACTGAGCGCCGCCACCGTCTTGAGCCGAATGTGTTCCTGAAATGAACCAGCATAAGAACTATTGAATACATGGTAATTTTATGTTGTGTTAGAGCAAATAAATCTTCTTATCTCGAGCTAACCTGAAATCTACCCACATGAATTCCGTTGAACATGTAATAACTTTATGGCATGGTTTGCTAAGACATAATGATTTAAATATTTCAAATTTTTAAATTGAGTAAGATTCTAAAGAACCAATCACATCTCGAGCCAGAGACAAACCCACCAGTATAGAAAATTATTGAATACGTAATAGAGTTGTATGGCAAGATTTGCAGTGGTATGGTTATAAAATTGAAGCTCGATTGCAAAGACCAAACAATTCTTCTCATCTCGAGTCAAAGACAAGTCTACCAGTATCAGAAACTAGTAAATACATAATAATTTTATAGATGGTTTGTTACGTCACGGTTTAGTGATTCAAATTTTACGATTCGTTGACCAAATTTTAAACCTGTGACAAAATTCCAAAAATTAAATAAATCTACTTAGTTCGAACTAAAGACAACCCTACCAGTATGAAAACCCATTGGAAATGTGGTTAGCTAAGTAACGGTTTAATGATTGAAATACTGCAATATTTAACATAGTTGCAAAGTTGGTTTGAAAGTTTTTGAATACATAGTCGTTTTATGCTATGTTTTCCATAGTCATGGATTAATTATTCAAATCCTGCGGCTACTTGACAAAAATTTATAGCAAGATTCCAAAGATCGAATAAATCCCTCAACCTCTAGCTTAATATAAATCTGTACGTAAGAAAATGCTATAGTTGGCTATGACGCTAAGTAACGGTACCTTCTTAATTACTGGCAAAATTCAAAATTTCAATTTCTAATCTCAAGGACAATACGTAATAATTTTATCTTATGGTTAACCAAGTCATGGTTAGTGATTCAAATCTAACAATATCATGACAGATAATTTAAATTGTCACCAGATTCTAAAGGCCAATTGAATGCCGCCTTAACGACAAACCTACATTGGTATGCTATGAAATGGTTTATTACGTCACCATTTAATGATTCAAATTTTGAAATCCCTTGGCAATACTTTAAAATTATAACAAAATTCCATTGTTCGAAATATTGCACAATTTTAAATTACACTAAGATTCCAAAGTACCAATCAGTTCGAATCAAAGACAAAGTTTTAAGTACTAGAAAGATTCCAAGCATCAAATGAATGACAACCCTCGCAGTATAAAACTCATTGAATAAGCAATGATTTATGGTATGGTTTACTAGGTGATACCACAGAAAATATAGTTTGTGTAACTATATTTTCTGTGGTGATACTTAATGACTGAAATGAGTTGCAACCATTTGTTAAAACCTGAAGTGTAGCGAAAATCGGAAGATTAAATACTTTTCTCATATCGAATATGAAACTTATTGAGTGAATACTGCCGTCCAAAGCGAAAAGACCGTAACTACTCCGCGCGCGGAGATGAGATATTCGCGTTTAAAGTTTGTGTTTCTTTTTTACCGTACCTTTTCTTGGCAATCGTTTTTTGAGGGTTTTCTGTGTGTTTTGGATCAAAGCAATGTTACAAGCTTCTATTCCAATGAAAAAAAAACGAACAAATACGCTACTAAAGCTAAGAAATCACATACGGTTTATTCGCAAAGGAAGTCATCGGAGAACTGTTCGAGTATCCCAACAGAATAAACCGTATTTGCTAAGCTTGACGCATACGGTTTTATTGCTTTGTAAAATGCTTGCCTACACTTCATATTTACAATGCAAAAAGACAATGCGTGTATGGAATTGAATGGAAAACAGTACTTTTGAATCACAAGAACATTTAAAAGAAGAACAAATAATGCAATTTTAACTAAAACGAACATTTTTTAATTGCGCAAATAGGAACCTGATACAAAAAAAATACAAAAACCTGCTATTAGGCAAGTAAAAAATAAATGCTCAAAATTCATTGCACAAATAAGTACAAGAGAAAAACTAATAATCCTCTTCTTGTTATGTTTCTCAAAGGTAAGTTTTGCCAAAAAATTTTCCTATAGCATCGCTAAGATGGTCATCAAGTTTTCCAAAAACAACAAAATAACTTGTTTTCTGCATATGCAGGGTGTTCGCGTGAAGATGCTTACTATTGCTATCTCGGTTAATATTGAACCTACGAAGTCGGTTAAATTACCGAACTACTAGCTTCTTTTCCGCTGATTACGACGCTGAAAACAGAAAAACAATTGCGCATCTAATTTACGAGTTATTTTCGGAAATAGTCTTTTTTTAAATGGAACACCTTTTTTGCATATTTGTATTCCACGAAAAATTCCTTAAAATTATTTAAAATTCCTGTTACATTTAACCTCAAACTTAACTTCTAGTTAAATCTAAAGTTAGTGTCAAACGATAGCTTATGAAAAACTAAGATAGAAAGTGTCATCATAGCATTTTAGTGTATCTTCAGCCGTTTAGATTTTACAAAATGCTCGATTTTTAACTGTCGATATTTCATAAACCGTTGAAGATACGTAAAGGAGATTATTAATAAAATGAGCCAAAGCTAGTATACGCTGACATGTATTGTACAATAAGGACATCTTATATGGTTTCTATTCAGATTGTAATTCCCCATCGAATTCAATTGAATTAAAACACTACACAACCATAAAAACAATGCGAGAATATAACGAAGCGTCCACTCGCTTTGAAACGCAGGCAGACAATAAACACCCCTGCAAAGCAAAAAGACGGTATGTCACGTTTACAAGGGAAAAAAACCGTAACTGCGCTCGTCGACGGCACCGATACGGTCTTCTCGCTTGGCATTGAGTAGATACGGTATTTTCGCTTTGTAGACCATAGCAATTTTGCAGTTACGGTAAATTTAAATAATGAAAAACAAATAGTAAGAATTGAACTGCACTGTTCTGCATTTCTAAGGATATAGTTTGGTCCATTAGAAGTCCAAATATGACAATAACTCAATTTTCAATTTTTTTGCAGTTACGGTCTTTTCGCTTTGGACGGCAGAATAAGTCCCTTATGGTATGTTGCCTAAGTCGTCGTTTACTTTTTCAAATATTGCACAATTTTAAATTGTAGCAAGATTTCAAAGACTAAATAATCATTCCCATCTCTAGTTTAAAACAACGCTACCAGTATAAATGCCAATTGAATAGGTAACCAGTTATGGTACGAGTAGGTAAGTCATAGTCTAATGATTTAAGATTTGGGATCCCTACACACATTTCAAATTGTAGACCTAATAAAAATCAAAAACCAACCAAAACTAACCCATTGAATACGAAATGACTTAATGGTATGGTCAGCCAAGTCATGGTTGTGATTCAAATGTTGCAATCGCTTGACCAAAGTTTTTTGTAACAAGACATAAATACCAACTTAAACAACGCTACTAGTGTAAAAACCAATTGAGTAAGTAACGATTTTATGGCACGGTTAGCAAAGTCATGGTTTAATGATTTAAGTCATGGGATCCCTACACAACATTTCAAATTATAAATTAAATTAGAACTTATCATCTCAAGTCATGAGCATGAAATACCATTGAATATGTAATGTTTTAATGGTATGGTTAGAAAAGCCATGGTTTAGTGATTCAAATGTTGCAATCGTTTGACCAAAATTTTACATTATAACAAGATGCCAAATACCAAATAATTAATCCCATCTCGAGCTTAAAACAACGCTACCAGTGTAAAAACTCAATTAAACAGGTAACGATTTTATGGCACGGTTAGCTAAATCATGTTTTAATTATTCAAATCTTGCGATCCATTTACAACATTTTGAATTGTGGACCAAATTAAAATCTTCCAATCTCAAGTCAAATAGAAATACCAGCATAAAAACCCATTGAATATGTTTAATGGTATGGCTAGCCAAATCATGGTGTAGTCGTGATTCAATGCTGCGATTGCTTGACAGAAATTTTAAATAATATCGAGACTCCAAAGACCAAATAATTATTCCCATCTCTAGCCTAACACAACCGTAGCAGTATAAAAGCCAATTGAATAGGTAACCAACATGAAAATATTATAAACCCATTTAATATTTAGTGATTTAGTATTGTCACGACTTGTATTTCTTCTTGTGACGCCACGCCTTACTTAGCGTGCAGGAGAGTAGCCCAGATTTGGGAACGCACTACGTCAAATTGAGAAGAGATAATAAAGGAGACACATTGATAAAAACAATAACAAGTTTATCTACAAACAAACTTAACAACGGTCATACTGTATATTAATAAATACGTGTTTATGTTTATAAATGATTAAGTTCACACTATACCCAATTAATACTAAATGCATGTCTTCTCAGGGGAGGCTTAGTTCAAAGTTTTTCTAGGCCCTTGGTCACGGTTTTATTAATAAAGTTTATGTGAGCTGGGTTGTCTTTTATTTATGTATTCGTTTTGATATTTATATGGTAAGTCTTTTAGCGTTTCTAATTTAAGTTTGTCACAGATTCCTAAGGTACTTGCACTACTTTTAAAAATCCCCAATAATCCCCTTACTGGAAATTTTGATACTTCACTCGTAGATTCGACTCTCCCTGCTTTTTAGAATCCCTCTGCCGTGTACCTGTGCACACGTACATCCAAGTTAGGTAAGGACATGATCACCCTGGACCTATGTCCAGGTGTTCACAGATATTGAGGTTGTGGGATAGAACAACTAGAAGTGGACGCACCTGTGTGCTGCCCCCATCGAATTGAGCTATATTGAAAGAGACCAGAAAGCCTGATGATCTTGGCATTTGCCTGCGTATTTATATGCTACAAAATGCTGATGGTTGCATGATTAAGGATTAAAATCGCTGCCGTAGGCCGCTCTAGTTGTTTATAATTAACTGTGAATGTTTTTATAACATTTATCAAGTTCAAGTTCATACTTGGGACAGGTGATATTTAATGAGTTGGTTTATGATTTTTAGTAGTTAGCCAAGTCATTGTTTAGTGATTCAAATGTCGGGATCGCTTGACTAAAATTTAAAATTGTAACAATATTTCAAATACCAAATAATTATTCCCATCTCTAGCTTAAAACAACCCTACCCGTATGAAATCTAATGGAATAATTGGTAACGATTTTGTGGTAAGGTTAGCTAAGTTATGGCTTACTGATTCAAATCTTGAGATCCCTTCACAACATTTCAGATTGTAAACCAAATAAAAATCATCTCATTTTAAGCCAAAAGCTAATACTAGCATGAAAATCCATTTACCAAATATTTAATGATTTATTATGGTTGGCCAAGTCATGGTTTAGCGATTCAAATATTGCGCTCGCTTGATTAAAATTTAAAATTGTAACAATATTTCAAATATGAAATAATTATTCCCATCTCTAGCTTAAAACATATAAAATCCAATGGAATAATTGGTAACCTTTTTATGGTGCGGTTAGTTAAGTCATGGTTTACTGATTCAAATCGTGAGATCCCTTCATAACATTTCAGATTGTAAACCAAATAAAAATCTTCTCATCCCAAGCCAAAAACCGATACTAGCATGAAAACCAATTAAATATATAATGATTTAATGATATGATTAGGCAAATTACGCCTTAGCAATTCAAATGGTGCACCTGTTTGCCAGAAACTTAAACTGTATCAAAACACCAAAGACATGAAAATTTCTAAAAAACGGGCACACGCTTGCCCCTCTATATACAATTTTGAAATCGGTTGCAATTTTACCTGAACAAACTATAGTTCGCGTTAATAGTCGAACGCGAGTACGCAACTATAGGTTACACCATCACGCATAAATCATTGGCAATATTATTGGCTTACGCATAATAATAGACTTTTGCTTTTTCTGCTGTTGCCATTGTGATTATTAAACTGCTCATTAGGATTTGGTAATAAACAGTAATTATATTATGTAGAATGATTGATATATATTATATTAATAAAATTATTTTAATGATGACTTTTTTTATATTGCATTTAGTCCAGTTTTCATCAGAAAGCTCGTATATAGATTTCTACAAACAATTTATTATGTCACATTTAAAACTTATCGCTCTCCTAAACTAATCCTGCAGCCCATCTTCCGCACACCGAGCAATTCCAAAGGTTTCCCGAGCGATATTCTTTAGGACTCAATAAAAAATACTCCAGAATTGTATAAGTTTCGCAACAAGGGCTTCCGCTTCATATTCCATATACAGCGAGCACCACAAATTAAATCTGGCCCAAATTCTGAGCTGAACGGAAAAAAAGACGGGATTTTAAAAGCTTTTACGATCGCTGTATTTTCCGTGCGGTTAATGAAGGGCCATTCAATCCCCCGAACGATCAATTCTCTCGAATGTACACGGAAAAAATGCTGTTTTCTGAACAACACACATAGTAATTTTAATAATCTGGCCGGTATATAATTTCAAAAAACGTTTTCGACGTCACACCCTTTCGCAATTTACTAGTTAACCATCTATTCATTATGCTGTAAGTTGGTTCCTTTCGTTATACGATAACATCTTTATTAATTTTGCATTTCTGAGATAGTGGGTAGGTACTCTTACTCCTACTCTTTGGAGTCTAGACCAGCCATTGAAAGTAATGATATTTTAAAGCAGAAGAGTTAGACAACATGGTGCCATTGGGTTTACTATTAAAATACTTGTCTTTTAATGTCGATTTAATTTCCAGCTTTACCTTCCCATTACTTGAATAAACCTATAACCTATTTACTATAGATCATCATCATCCACCTTTTTTTTCTCCGTGTAGGCCCATCTTCTTAATAGCGTCAAGATTATTCCCTTTGATGAGAGGAAAGGCAACCGGAAAGATAGCAGGGTAATTTGCATTCTTCAACAGGGTACGGCGCTCATTCATTATGCAAATCTGTACGGAATAATTCCGAATAAGAATGGTAACGAGCTAAAGTTCCGCTTTAATTTTTTTCTTGAGCCTAAATTGCTGTAATGGATAAAACCTTTGCCTTTGCGAATTTCTAAATTAGCGGTTTCCCATCGGTATTTCATTTATTGAGATTCTCCTCTCGTATCATCTCAAGTCGTCTTTTTCCAAAGTCAGACGCGTTCGGATTTCTATGTTTTCGTCAATGCAAGACATTTAGCACAACCTGTATACATGTCATGTATCTAGACGGAAAAACTCTCGTAAATAACAACAACAGCTGATCACATGGATAATAGACCGGCTTTCATAAAAATTAATTAAAAACCGTTTCGTATTTATAGTTGTGACTAATTTCGTCTTGATTAATGTTTAGGGTTAGGTCGACTTTTACTTCGTTCGGATGATGATTTAATAAAAATAATTGTATTCCATTTTTTGTGCTTTTCGCCTGTAAGGTGTGCGGAGGCGTATTATCGATTGTATTGAAATGTATTATAATTTTTTTGCTATTATAAATGATTATTCCGCTCGAGTATGATTACCGTTCGGACATGCTGGTAATGAAGGTCACCTTCAGGTGAACTTTCTTAGTTTTCAAAAATTAAAGCAGATTTTGTCTGTTGCATTTCGTTTCGCTGGTACATGCAAATGCGTCGCTCCGTGTTCGAGGACCCATAAAAATGAAAGTTGTAAAAAAATAATTTGCAAACATTTTTCTAACTCATGTATTCGACAGACCGTTTATAATTTTCATTTTAATATTTTATATTACCGTTTCTCCGACTTGTATGTTTTCAAGTTTTTAATAAAGGCAACAGCAGTTATTGTTACTTTTCGTCGTGTTAGACCACTTCCAGTTCCTGCTGAAAAAATCGCACTGTACTTCGGCGCCCCGTCTGCAGATGTGCGTCGCACGACACTCGAGAATACAGACTATATAATAGACTTAGGATTAGAAACATAATATATTTACAGATTTATGTAAATATTTACCGGAATATACGACAATACATTGAAATCGGTGGAATAATAAGCTGTCCATAAAAAAAACAGATATTGCATATTTTGTAAAAGAGCTTAATACGCTTTGGCTTGAATTTGTTCAAATAACTCCTTCCTGTTATCTAATCAAATGCCCAAAAATGAAAAGGTTCAAACACCTCTAAATTTTCGGACCACATGCCGTATATTTGACCGAATTATCCCATCACAGTTTTAACGAAAACAAATGAACGTCCTCCGTCAACGTTTTCCGGGAAAAATATCCTCCAACTCGACCAGTAATTTCGTGTGTCCCTAATGAAAAATAAATTGGAGATAATTTGTACTCTTTAATACGGATGATATGCTGTCTGCCTCGTTGAATATTATAGTCATTCCGGGATAATTAATGGGTTTAAGACTAATGTGTGTTAGAAGTTTCAGGGATCGGCAAACTGAAATTGTATCATCATCATA
>MU181982.1:838551-863460 GCA_016904865.1 Pissodes strobi
GTTTGACACCCTGTATCTTGGAAACTATGCATTTTCGGACCCATGTTCATATGAAAAAATGTTCATAATTTCTTGTGTAGAATCACCATCTGTAATTTGGCGATGTTATTTCCGGACACCCTGTATGACGTAGTTAATATTCGGCATTCGTGCACAACGTAGAGCCAAGATATTTTTAGCCCCAATTTTTTGTAGCACTCTGTATATCATTTTTACATCCGAAGCGAGATTTTAAAATTAAGCAAACATTCTTAATATTTTTTAATTTTTCGAGTTAATTAGGAGAGTCTTTTAAACTATGGCAATTGGAAAAGCCTCTCTTCCAATTGCCATACCACTTTTTGAAGAGCATTTGTTTCTAATAGGGCCTGTAGCAACACTACCCTGAATAACAAGTATTTCCTATAGAAGCAAAATATACATAAAATGATTCTTAAAATAATCAATCATATTTACCTTGGAATTGATTGCCTTTGGCTCTACAAATGATTAAGCTTGGTTTGAATTGGTATAGAGCCTCTTCGGCCCAGGCTCCAGGATGTAAACTGCGCAAGTGCAAGTTTAGTGACCCTAAACATTTGTACCTATACAGGGTGAAACAAATTCGCTTCTCACTATTGGGATCTCGTAAACGGTAAGAGATAGAGCAAAGTTTAAATTGGGACAAAGTTGCGCAATTTAAGGGTGATTGATATGCCGTTGAAAAATTTAGAAAATTCCGACTACTTCCGGAGAAATCCGTAATAAACCGAAAATCAGCTATTTAATTTTTATTTTTTCCTGACTTTATTTCAAGAGATAATATAAAATAAATTTAAAATTATTATTGCCACTTTTTCTCCTTTATAAGATGGCGGTATCAAATTTTAAATCTGACGTTTCGTGTCCGGGCCCCCATCATCAACTTCATTTTTTTAAATACGGGCCTGGATTTTTTATTTCATTTTTTAGAAGCCTTTGGTCCCTCAAAACCAACGATGTATCACACTTGTCTAATAGCGGTAACAAATATTCTCATAAGTGAAATCATGTAAAAAAAGATCGCCCCATCTCTGTCTAACGCATTATCTCTTACGGAAAAAATCTAGATTTGTTGATTTATTGATAAGTGTAATACATCGTTGGTTTAAGGAGGCCAAAGGCTACTAAAAAGTTAAATAAAAAATCCAGGTCCGTATTTAAAAAAATGAAGTTGATGATGGGGGCCCGGACACGAAACGTCATATTTAAAATTTGATACTGCGATCTTATAAAGGAGAAAAAGTGGCAATAATAATCATTATGGTCGTTTTGCACATGTAAAAAATTGAACGATTTTTACGTCTTCTAAAAAATAATGTTAAATTCATTTTATATTAGATCTTGAAATAAAGTCAGGAAAAAATAAAAATGAAATAGCTGATTTTCGGTTTATTACAGATATCTCCGGAAGTAGTTGGAATTTTCTCAATTTCTCAACGGAATATCAATGACCTTTAAATTACGCAACTTTGCCCCAATTTAAACTTTGCTGTATCTCTTACCGTTTACAAGATCCCAATAGTGAGAAGCGAATTTGTTTCACCCTGTATATCGTCGATTCGATAATCAAGTCTGCTATCGTTTTCAAGAAAGGCAAAAAACTATAGAACATATCTACATAATCAATCATCACAAAAAAAAACAGTAAAATCAAAATATGCTTTTTTTATCAGTTTTAGCTTAAAAAAATCAAAAGTCGCTTAAAAACCATGGCAGTTACATTTACGACGAAGCATGAAAAAGTGTACAGGGTGGCCCGTTTAAGAGGGGCCTATACCTTATCTCGAAAACTACGGGGGTTGAAAAAAAAATTTAAATACAAAAGTTGTTCCTAGTAAAATGATCTTTATTTTTTGTATTGTTTTAATCGTCACTTTTTTATATACAAGATGGTCAAAGAGAGTTACACTTTTTTACATGAAACACCCTATATTTTATTACATTTTTGGATTCTACTTAAAATTCTAAGCATATTTGATGTATGATGTTATACCTCTAGACTTAGTAGATTCACAGATATAACACTGAAAAAACAATTTGATTGGCTCAAATGCGAACGCACTTGGATCAATTGCGCCATGCATTTGATATATGCCAAATGCATGGCTCAATTGATGCAAATTCAGGACACATTTGGGATAAACGCCTAAAATTCCTTGTTCCAAAAGAGCATGTTCTTGTCATAAAAGCTCAGCAATTTGTATGATTTTATGCCAAAGTTTCAACTCTGTCTTCAAAGTCTATTACGATTTTTTAATAAAGCACTTCGAATTTTCGACAAAAGAACTGCGAATTTGCAACAAGAGTATTATAAATTTGCTAAAAAACACTGCGAGTTTGCTACAAAAGCACTTCGAATTTGCGACAAAAGTATTGCGGATTTGCTAAAAGGCACTGCGAATTTGCTACAAAAGCTGTGCGCATTTGCGACAAAAGTATTGCGAATTTGCAAGAAAAAGCCACGTCGAATTTCTCCTAAAAGCATGCGAGTTTATCTGTACAGGGCGATAAGTTATATGTACCCCTCAAAAACCATTTTACAACTTTTTAAGCCGACTAGCAAAAAAGTTTTTGGGTAGGTCCACATATAACTGATCGCCTTGTACAGACAAGCTCGCATGTTTTTAGGAGAAATTCGTCATGCCTTTATCTCACATCACCCTATATACTTCTCAAGATACTCGATTTTAGAGAAAGTTACCCAAATAGCACAAATCAATTATAACGTTAAAAAAGTGTTCATATCAAAAAGTCTTTGGAAAAATATATGACCTAAATATAATGTGGGTGTCGGTAGAATGTATAGAGATACACAGGAGGAATATCGAAATATAGTTTTATTAGTTTCTTTTCATGTAACAAAAATAACATTTTGGCATTTTTATAAGGATAACATACACTAGGTAAAAGACACTTGAGTTATTTAAAATAAACAAAAGCACTTATATGAAGTGAAATCTTTGAAAAGTGCTTTGTTGAAGGTACAAAAAAGTAATACTAATACGAACTTGGTAACAGCAAAAGCACATTAGCTATTGAAAATAAACAGAAGCACTTATGAACTGAAATGTTTGACAAAAAAGTGACTGTTGAAGGTACAAAAAAAATTAAAAGATCACTGTTTAGTAGTTTTATATATACTCGTACTTGTCTAATATGAACTTGGCAAACAGTGAAAACACTGCATCTCCAACAAAAAGTTGCAATGCCAAACCTATTTTAAAACAAAAATTATCAACACTGATCCAGCTAATTTCTTCAGCATTGTTGGTAATTACATCAGGTTCTAAAGGTTTGATTTACTATCACCAATCTTTCAGGCTTTGGATAGGTTTTGTCAACTTTTTATATCCCAGAATATTTTGTTCGAGAATGCCTGCTTCTTCTTTTTTTGGTAATAATTTGATTATATCTAATCCGTCAATGTTTTGCGCTGCAAGAAAACAAATCATAGTTTAGTCAAGGGCGGATCTGACAATAACCCAAACGGATATAAGTTTAAACCAATAATATTAATTAAAAAATCATAATGTATTTTTTTTAAATAGGCCCTTAATTTTAGCAACAAGACATGAGTGTATATAGGCAATAAAGAGCCGGGCTCAAAATTTTCACGAAATTGTAACAAAGTCCTAAGATTTTAATGTCAGAGACTAAGACTTTGCTACAAATACTTGCGCGTTTAGCCAATAAGCAGAAATGTTTTTGGAAACTTTTATCAAAACACCAGCATTCTATTGAAAAAAGATGGACGCACTGACGCACACCAACGCGTGGTTTGCAAGTTATCTGATGACTTAGGAATTTTCTGAGCTGATAGCTGCACAATTCAAAATGTTTATAGTGATTAATATTATTATGCTACACAAATGTACTATTATGTGTATTATATACATGTATAAATTATTATCTAATCATAGTTTAGAGCCGCATTATACGTATAATTTTCAGGCATATGTCACGATACAACCTATAGATTAGTTAAAAGAAAGATTTTGATCAACCAACATTGTTGTCATATAAATTTTTAAGAAATCATAAATATAAGAAAACTGTACATAACTTACATACCTTAACATTTTGATAACGCCACATCGCCAAGAATTCTTTCACATTACTCATGATCATGTATTCGTCATGGAAAAGACACACGCACCTGTTCGATTCGATGTTCAAGAAAAACAGACCACCATCGAGGTGTAGGAAACCACGCGTCTCGGAATGTACCTATGCCAAAAGCACAGACACGTTACCAAAAGCATGGTATTTAGCTCTAGAAGCTCCCGAATTTGACATAAAACCATCTCATTTCACTCTCAGGATATGAGAAATAACACAGAGAAATTGGCCCAAATTCAGTAATTTCGTGCTAAAGACCGACTTGCTGGCAAAAACACGGCTTTGGCCAGAAACTCCATAATTTGACTTAAGAGCATTTCATTTGGCTCAAAGGCATAATAGGGCAAATGCGCGGTGAATTTGACTCAATTGCAGTGGTTTCGGTTAGCGCAAAAGCAATGCCATTCAAATTAAGGAGTCTCCCTTGCCACAAAAGCAAAAAGGGCAATTGCGCAAGTTCATTTGCCATTAAATCATGAGTTTTTTCAGTAAACAGTTGAAAATCGGTACTTTGACTATTTTTCACCTTGGTAGCAAGAAGACCATTAGAGCTGGAGTAAAATTAATTTCATATTCCTGTCTTAATTTTCCAAGAGCTATTCGACTATACTAATTGGCAGGTGGCACCATGGGTACCAAATCTGGTACCTCTGTAGGTACCATCTCTTAACATCATCAGATAGCTCTTGAAAAGTTAAGATAGGAATGTGGAATTCATTTTACGCCATCTTTAATGGTCTTCCTGCTACCAAGGTGAAAAGTAGCCAAAGTACCGATTTTCAACTGGTTATAGCTGTGAAACTACTAACTCTAGAGGTATAACATCATACATCAAATATGCTTAGAATTTTAAGTAGAATCCAAAAATGTAATAAAATATGGGATGTTTCATTTAAAAAGTGTAACTTTCTTTGACCATCCTGTATGTGTAAAAAAGTGGCGATTAAAACAATACAAAAAAAAAATAAAGATCATTTTACTAGAAACAACTTTTGTATTGAATTTTTTTCCAACCCCCGTAGTTTTCGAGATAAGGTATAGGCCCCTCTTAAACGAGTACCTATGAACGTAAATTCAGACATGCACAATATTCAAAATACAGGGGTTAAAGGCAAATGTCCAAAGTCAACTTATTTTAATTTCGTACGAGCCGTTAACTGATAAGGTATAGGGTGTTCCAACGAGGACTGAACAGGACATTATTTTTGACCTTCTCGGTATTTTAAAAACAAACCAAAATAGCCATTCGATATATTTTTTGTGCTAAATTCAAACATTGATGCAAAAAAAGATTTGAACCAAAAACAAAATACTTACGCCATAGATGAACTGTTTTTAAATGGAACACCCTGTATATTACTTCATTTTTGAACCCTCTAGAGAAATCTAATTAATCTAAACACTTTTCGCATATAAGAATATCATATACCTATCTTTAGCTGTTTAGGAAATATTGACAGTTGAAAGTCGGGCATTTTGACAGGCGCTCAAATCTAAACCGCGCGAGATCAAAGAAAACGGTTTGCGCATTCCTATCTTAAGTTTTCATAAGCTATCGAATGACCGAATGAATAATTTTGAATTTAACCGAAGGGTTAAAAGTTCCAGTTAATTTTATTCGCGGTTTAAATTCGAAGTTACTGTTACTTAAGACCTAAGATAGGTATGTGCAAACCGTTTTCTTTGATTTCGGTTTTGATTTTAGAGCCTGTCAAAGTATCAAAATGCCCGATTTTCAACTGTCAATATATCGTAAGCAGCTGAAGATAGGCATACTATATTATACATGAAAAGTGTTTACTTTTCTTTAGAGAGTCCAAAAATGTACTAATATGCAGGGTGTTCCATTAAAAAAACAGTTCATTCATGGCGTAAGTCTTTTGTTTTTGCTTCGAATGATTTTTGGTTCAATTTTTGAGTTTAGCAGAAAGATTACATCGAATGTCTATTTTGGTTTGCTTTAAAAATACAGGGAAGGTCAAAAATAAGTCCTCGTTGGAACACCCTACAATAAATGTTGAAAATAGCCTCCTTCCATTTCTGCACACCTTCTCGCTCGACGAATCATTGAACGACGAACTCTATCGAAAATCGAGGCCTATTTCTTACTGCTTTGCAAGCTTTACGATTGAATTTGTTAATTCTTCTATGCTATCTATGGAAGTACTATAAATCATTGCCTTAAGGTGTCCGGATAAATAAAAGTCAAATGGACTTAAATCCGGGGAGCGAGATGTCCAGTGATTTGGTTCACTTCTTCCACTTACCTCTCATCAAAAGTGTTATTAAAATATGTTCTAATAGGTATACTGAAATAGGCAATTGTCTTTACAGAAAATAAAGGTAAGATTCACTGTTTAATCTTAAGGGTAAATAGAGACCTAATGAATTGTTACCGAGAATACTCATTCACGTCTTTAAGGAAAACTGTTCTTCATGGCGATATTGCACATAAACATGGGGATTTTCGTCATCCCATACATGGGTGTTATGATAATTAATAATTATACCTTCTCGACGAAATCCTGCTTTCCCAGAAAAAATTATTTTATTGAAATTCTTGATATTAATGACATTTTGGTCATATCATTGGCAAAACTTCCTGCTGGAAACTATTGTCAAAGATATCTTCAAAAAGAAGTTGCAGATCGGGACATGCTTCTGCATTCAGACGTCTCGCTTCATGACAGGTACTAAAAGCTAGTGCGTAATTACATGCATGTCTGTCATTTCTTCAAAAGTATAATTCCCAAAAGCTTATTTAAAAAAACCTTAGAAAACTGTCTGTTTGAATTATTTGCACGAAAACCGACGCGCAAATATCAAACCGCAATGCAGATTTTGTTTTTGGTTTTTAATGGACATGTGACTTATTTTATCAAAATGTAATATTACTGTTTTTGTGATGATTAATTATTTTAAGAGTAGTTTTCTGTCACTTCCTTCTTATAAGATATACTTATTAATTAGAGTGCTGTTGTTAACGATCGTATGAAAAAGAAATGTTCTCCAAACAGTGGCAATCTGCAATTGGAAAGGCCTCTTACACAATTTAAGATTTTCCTGATTTGCTCAAAAACAGTAAGTGAAATAAAAAAATACTAAAAACATTTTTTTGGAATTTTTGAAAGCTCTGTGTCGCAAAAAATATCGAGGATAAAAAGATTTTGATCCTACCCTGCAGGTACCCCAATCGAAACCAATGCCGAATTTTAACTACGTTAAGCAGCTACTTATGTTTAAAATGTAATTCCAATGTTTTTAACGGTTCTTAGAACTTTAAAATATTTACCTTTAACACACTGTAGCCTGAAAACTATGCATTTTCGAACCTATGCTCATAGGAACTTTTTTCCATTTTTCATGACCCTTGAAATATGATGGTCCTGCAGTCTTCGAACCAATACCTCCTACAGAAAGGCCTGACGGCTTACGCGTGACGTCATCAAATCTAGTTAAAAGCAATTTCTTTTACAATTTCACAGTTAAGTAGACATTTTAGATGCAGGAATCTCGAAAAAATATAATAAAAATTTGCTTTTTTGCAATTTGAACCGTAATTGGGCTATAATATTACTTTAAGTGGTACTATTATGACTGATAATGTTTTTACTAATTTTTTTTTAAATCGAAAATTAAATTGCAGTTTGCTTACCTTTTTCTGCATACATAAGTAATATCAGACGCGCCTCATTCGATATTTGTTTAAAAGAAAATTAAACTCCAAAGCAAAAATTTATCACTATAGATATAAAGGTGCCATAATAGACAATAGTAATGTCAACTTTGTTAGTATGTTTTCTCCACCCTAAGGACCCCCCAAAGTTTAAATGGAAATTGGTGACAAATTCTTAACAAAACTTTTCAGAGCCTCTATAATAAAAAGACTAAATATTTTGAGAGCTAATTTAACATTTTGCCTTTCCATAGGATGGAAAAAGAGCCTTTAAACTAAGAGAATACCCATGTTCTAAGATTTTGTCTCGTTCTCCTTCATGAAGTTTTTTTGGCCACTGAAAACGAAGTACATTTTTTTTGGCCTGTCTCAAAATAGGAATAGAAAAATGCTCGTTCTGCTTTAGTTAGCCAGTTGTTAATAATACATTTTAGTAGACGAACAGTGTCATAAATGTAAAATAATGATCTTTCTCGGGCAATAGAATGGGGTAATACTATATTATGTTCATTCCAGGGTGAAAAATTACTCATTGCCTTGCTGTTTATTGCATTATTGTCACTAACTGTAAAACATACTATGTACCCAATTTCTTCCAAATTTTCTATTATGGTCTCAATAAAAGTACATAAGATATCTGAATCAAGTTTAGCTACAGAAGATCTATGAATTACTTCTTTAAGGCTTGAGCAAGGACTTGTGATGCAACTGCAGATGATGCTAAAGTATTTTACTGATATATTACTAGAGTGTTCCCAGCCTTATAATACAAATAGGGGTCAATATGAATTTCATCAAAAAGTAATATAACATATTTATCAGTTAAATATTGAAAATTGTTGCAAGCATAGTTTAAAAAAAAATCTTTCATCAATATGGGGATACAGATCCCCCTTAACAGTCAGAAACTGTTACAAATAGATTATACTGTGTTAGGATGAGGTGAAATATTACGAGCATGATTACGCAAATATTTATAGGAATGACTTATAGTAAACATTCCATTACAGCCTTTTTGAGGCATAATTACACTAAGTATCACTACTTACCCTAAACCTAGCCTTACACGATAGGAAACCATACAATAATTAAACACAACAAAACCTTATAACCCGTGTGGGGTTGCTAGTCCTCCATTGGGCGCCTCACCAGGTGGCGGATAGGGGAATGTCTCTCAGATATGGGTGGTACCGGGGAAATTAAACACCCGGGGCGTACCAAAACTAGCACTGAACAATGGCAGCTGGTTGTGCAGAACCGACCTCAAGCAAAGATATATAGTTGATTGCTGCTGGCTAAGAATCGGGCAATAAGTGGCGTGGTTGAACAACTGCAGCGGTGCTTACACAGCTATGAGGAAGGTAAGGGGAAACCACCTTGAAATCATCATGGCGCAAAGAAGTGACAGCCGACATGGTTCTCGGATGCCAAAATTCGGCAGGGGAAGAGATAACATTGACGACAGGGCTTCCCAGGTCGTCATCCAGCGAAATCCCTGTTTGCTAAAAGTATACAAATCAGCTTTTAAATTCGCGACATGGAACGTAAGAAGTATGTACGAATCTGAAAAATTAAGAAACATAGAGCAAGAGATGCTGCGACTAAAGATTGATATACTCGGAATAAGCGACAAAAGATGGATCGACTCGAGTGAACTTAATACCGAGAATGGACAAGTTTACTACTCTAGCAGCAATGACACCCAACACCGCTATGGAGTAGTTATGATTAGAAACGTAGTAGAATCAGTAACAGGCTTTATCTCATTGTCCGAGAGAGATAGGTTGCTACAACTAATGACAACTCACGGAAAACTAAACTTAGTATAGATCTATGCACCTACCGCCAACAAATCTGATGAGGAAATAGAAAACTTTTATAGTGTTGTTCAAAAGGCATTGATATTAACTTCATCTAGAGACATAACAGTAGTTATGGGGGATTTTAATGCTAAAATCGGTGAAGGAAGATGTGACTGCTGTAGGACCATATGGGCTTGGTGTTCGCAATGAAAGGGGCGATCGTCTTATTGAATTCTGTCAAGAGAATAATCTTGTGGTGGTAAACACTTTTTTCAAACTATCCAAACGACGCCTGTATACGTGGAAATCTCCAGCCGACTCAGATAATAATATCGTCAGAAATCAGATCGATTACATCTTAATAAAGCAAAGGTACCGAAACGCAATACAATCAGTAAAAACTTCCTCAGGTGCGGACGTATCTTCTGATCATAATCCTCTTATTGCTAGGTTTCAACTACAACTAAAAAAGATGCAACCAGTCACAAAGTCGATAAGCTGAACATAGAGAAACTTAAATCAGATGAAATCAGAGAAAAACCCAAACAACAAATTAACTCAAATTTAGAAAAGAAACACCACCAAATCTTAAGAAAATAAAGAAAATGCAGAACAACAGTGGCAGTTCGTTAAAGCATCAATTCTAGAACCAAGTAGAAAACAACTTACATCAAGCAAATACAAAAAGAAGATTGGATGAAAAACGAAATCTTGGAACTAATGAACGAAAGAAGGAAATACAAGGCAAATAACAGCACTCGGTACAAAGAACTGCAAAGGCAAATAAAAAACAAACTTACTTTTCGGAAAAATGTAATGAGATAAAAGAGCTACAAAACAATTATGACAACTTCAACCTACATAAGAAAAAGTCAAGGACCTAGCGGGAGTAGCAAGAAGAAAAACATCAAACATACTTTTAGACCAGGAGGGAAAGATCATAATGGAGACAGAACAAAAATTAAAACGATGGAAAGAATACATAGAGGAATTATTTCATGACAATAGACAGGTTAACATGACTGCAGACTGGCAGGGTGGAGACATAGGACCGGAAATAACTAAATCGGAAGTGGAACATGTACTCAAATCCATGAAAAATAAGAAATGTGCAGGGCCAGATGGAATACCAAGTGAGCTGCTCAAGTTAATCAACGACAAGAACAAGAATATTTTGGTGGAGTTATTTAAGGCAATCTACAATACAGGAATTATCCCATTCATATGTCTACCGAAAAAAGTAAATGCCAAAGAATGTAATGATCATCGAACCATTAGCTCCTAAAAATTATACATACCAGAATACATCACAAGCTAGAACTCGATATAGCTGATACAGAATTTGGTTTTCGGAATGGTGTGGGTACAGGGGAGGCATTATTTTCTTTCAACGTCTTAACTCATAGATGCTTGGCCGTTAATCAGGGCCTTTATATCTGCTTTATAGACTATAATAATGCCTTCGATAAGGTAAAGCATGACCAACTTATAGATCTTCTTAGAACAAAAACCTGTATAGACAAGATGTAAGATTAATGTCAAATCTGTATTACAATCGACGAGCCACAGTAAAAATAGGACTGGAAAAATCTGAAGAAATGGAAATAAAGAGAGACAATGCTTTTTTTATGGCAGTGGCACACACACGGGCGATCCTATGGCGCGCGACGAGCGGTATGTATGCGAAGATATTGATTGACACGGTTCTTGAATAGATGTAGGTTGTAATTAGTGGGAAACAGATGTCCTGGAAGTGAGTTCCACAGTGATGCAGTGCGCCAGACAAAGGAGTTCTTGTAAAGCGATGTTCTAGGTGTTTCTAGTTGTACGACGAACTGGTGCGCCCTTGTCGCCTGTCGTGACTGTCTGACAGGAGTTACCAGGGGCGGGATGATGCGGGCCAAATCCTGGGAACATCTGTCGTAAAAGTATCTGTAAAACAGAGACATCTCGGCCACATGTCTGCGGTGTTCCAGACTATCCAGATTCCGGGTCAACTCCGGGTTGCCGAAGAGATGCACAGCTCTCTTCTGAATGGAATCCAGCAGCTTTAGGGTGTGCTTTGTTGCGATACCCCAGATATGTGAGCAATATTCTAACCACGGTCTTATTTGCGCTTTATACAGCAAGAGCAACTACTGCGGTGTATAGAGTTTTTTGTTGCGAAATAAAGCACCAAGCTTCTGGGAGGCTGATTTTGCGATGTTAGAAACATGGCCATGCCATGACATATTGCTGTTGACCGAGACACCCAGCAGTCCGATTTGACGAGGATGAAGGAATGGTCGATCCTGCCATAATGATGTCAGGGCCCGTTGTATTGGCCCTCTTGGTAAACGTTGCTGCTTGGGTCTTTGCTGCATTGACCTGGACCAAATTTCGGTCCCCACAAGTGTGAATTTCTCCAGGTCTTGATTAATAGCTGTAATCTGCTCCTGTCTGCGGTGATGAGTCTCAGTCGCTGGTAAGGGTTTTTTTGATCTAAAGTGGAATACAAGGGTACTGTCATCTGCAAAACTGTAAACAGGATTATTCGTTTCGATCAGCAGGTCATTAATATAGATGAGGAACAGAGTTGGTGAAAGTATTGTGAGATGAGGCACTCCCGCATTAATGGTGAATGTGCCTGAGATGTGTCCCTCAACTGCAACGTGCAGAGGTCGATTTTTAAGGAAACTGGCAAGCCAGACTTATGTTATTACTAGTAACTATAAAATTGCCTTGGGGACGACTAAGGTAGAGTGCGATGAAAACATTTTAACGAGCATGTTTGCTTTTTCCTTGGCTGTCGTCGCCGTGACGACACCTTCGTCCGTCAAAGGTGGGTTTCTGTAAGGGCTAATATGTGTGGTCTATTTGCTTGTAGATGTTGGTGTACCGAATTCAAGTTTGTATTTAGGCCTCTTATGTTGCAGAAATCTATTCTAAATTGGTTCGGTATCTTTGTTATCTGTGAAATGCGGAATGAAGGGCTCCCAGAGCCACCCAGCGTCCGGAGATCCCAATGGTCGGGGAGTTTACTTCCGGAATATTTTGATCCTGGAAGCACCATCATGTCCATATATTCCCACTGTGGAACCCGGGAACACCAGCGCGGAAGCGGAACGTGATTTGGGAAAACCACTTAGCGCTTCCCAGCTCTGGTGGGGTGGTCTTTCACCGGACGATGCGAGTAGGCGTATGCATCTACCACCTAGGGCCGCTTCCACTGGAAGCATCGGCCTCAGACTCATTCCTCTGGTGGTCCCTAGTCTGACAGGAGTAAAAATGGGGTTTGTTGGATCACTCCCCAGTGATCAGCTCCAGACTTTGTACTCTGGTGTTCTCCAGTCTGGAGGGGCACTATGGGATTTGATGGGCCACATCCCGTGGCAACTCGGAATGGCGGGGGCGTCACTCCCCGTAATCAAACTGCTCTCACCAGTTTGACGTTTCTGCCAGCTAATACAATGCAGCCTCTCTTGTCACAAACTGTCATTGATCGGCTGCAGACTTTGTACTTCGGTGTTCTCCAGCCTGGGAGAGGACGATGGGATTTGATGGGCCATATCCCATGGCAACTCGGAATGGCGGGGGCGTCACTCCCCGTAATCAAACTACTCTCACCAGTTTGACGTACCTGCTGCATATTATCGCCATTAATATTTACTGCGTATTCGGAGCAAATTATATTAGAAGCCTTGGAAAATGAGATAGACGGTATAATGTTTAATGAAGTTCTGATTAACAACATCAGATATGCTGACGACACAGTAATAATATCCAATAGTTTGGAGAATTTAGAAGGAGTTATGAACAAAATAGTAAGGTTGTTGAACGTACAATTAAAGAGAGAAAGCTGAAGTATTTGAGACACATAATGCGCGGCGAAAGGTACAGCCTCTTACGACTAATAATGCAAGGGAAAATAGAAGGCAGAAGAAGCATAGGAAGAAGACGAATTTAATGGCTAAAAATCTGAGAGAATGGTTTGGTTGCAGCTCCAAACAACTTTTTAGAGCAACTGCCTCAAAAGTTACGATAGCGATGATGATTGCCAACCTTCGCCGCGGAGATGGCACTTGAAGTATAAGAAAACCTTATAAAACAGGGCTGTAACAAGTGGGTATTGACTGTAAATAAACTGGCCGAGCGACAAACATTAAGGTATGGCACAAAAGCAACAGGTCCTTAAGTTCGAAATATATGGTTTTACTTATTCAAAAATACGGCGAACAATATAAATTGTATACCTAAATATACAACGAAATATTAGGTACAAGTCTCACGCACTTCAAAGCTCATAAATAGTTCCGATTTACCAGAAAAATGCAAGTAAATAACACTAATGACGGTAGACATTATCGCCAAACTCTCAAACTAATCGTTTGCAGTGCTGCCAGATTTTAAAAAATATTGCCCCGTTCTTGTTAGGTAGAAATTGAAAAATGCTTTTCATAATTTTGAGTAACTTTTTTTTATTTATAATTTTCCTACAAGTTTTAGTAGCCCAAAATCGTTCAACTACATCAAATATATTTTTATACCTAATTACCATATCCTCTAGCTCAACTATAAAAATATATAGTAATTAAACAATATGAGATTATTATTGTCATATTGTCAAAGTCAATTGAACACTGAACAAAGTGCACGAGCTTTTCACTGTTATTTACTAACCATTTTCATTTTTAGGTGTATTCGTTTTTGTCAATGGGGGCAGAATTGTTCGTCGAAACGTCGACTGTTTTCTAGTTTCATTTAAGTTTTTCAGCTTCGTTAGGGTCACTAAACTAGCACTTGTGCTGTTTACACCCTGGGACCAGAGCAGAAGCGGCTCTATTTTCCAGAAAATCGTACAAAAATCGTAATGAATTTGATAAATGCCGTGAATAGATAAACATGAATTTCCAACAACAATAAATAAAACATATCTATATAAAAATACATTTATACCAAAATAACAATAAATCTAATTTATATGTTGTAATGTTGTATTTCTAAAGAACGTTCTATATCTGGAAGTGACGAGAATGGAGAAAACGAATCTAAACTATCCCCACAAAGGGCAATTAATTTTTTACTTTCAACCAAATGCAAGACAACACAATTTCGATAAGAGCGCATGTAGATCTTTGAACATAGATCTCTCACTAAAATGTATTCATTTACAAAAGTAAACTTTTTGAAAAATATGATCATTATTTTTATTTGTATCAAGGCATCGAAATAAAGATAATGTTGCATAAATAAAAATGCAGTTTGGCACGTTACTTTTTGATGCAAATGCATTCCTAATCTTAATAGACTGATTGATTATGTTAGTTATTTCCTCTAGGTTAGACCATTAAACCTTGTCAACGTGCCAAACTACCAGACACTGACGTTGATTTCGAAACACTCAAGAAAAAAATAAAATACTATTTGCGTCCGTTGGAAAATCGTCAGAAAACAATTTATATTTATTAGTGACATAACATTTTATTTAACCCAAAATCTAGTACCTAGCAATGCAATAGCAGAAGTGTAATAAAATGCATGCTTGAATAATGCATACAAATTATGTGATAAACTAAATTTAAACAAAATAAGATATATTATATACCTAGGCAATCAAAGGACTTATTTAATCCCGCGAATGGAGTTCACAACAATCCTTCAAGGGGTTAAGGTATTTTAAGCCCGTGGTGTAAACATTATCTTTTCTACTTCCGGGAACAGTATCACTAAAATTGGGTAGACCGTAATATACATTTAAAAACACCTTATAATATCACAATTTGATGCAAGGACTAGTTGAATATTTTATTAGTTTGCTTTGAAACGGTTAGTTACAATATAAATATACAAGTTGTCAGCGTCATTAATTTTGTGATCAAGTCGCAATGGGAACTCTTGATTTGAAAAACCAGGTGAAAAGAGGTTAGAAGTTATTTTGCCAACAAAATTATGGAGAATATATAAAGCGCAATATGAGGTATTTGAACGAAAAGTGGAAAATTTTAATGGAGGTACCCTACTCCTATTTTTTATAGAGAAATCCAGGACTTTCTCTCCTTCAACGCTTTGAGCCCATTATTCCATACTGAAGACCATGTTCAACGATAAACATAATATCGATATCAGAAAATTTCACAACTTAATTGCCCTACTGAAAAGAAGAAACGAAGGATATAAGCAAAAAAAAGCTAAAATACTAAGAGGGGACCAGTTTGACAAATTTTTAATGATAAAGGTAGCCCTTATTTTTAGTGTCGCAGGAGTTTGTGGAAGTAAAGTGTTGGTTCAGTTGACGGTGGACGATGTAACTGATTTGGGTTACTCAGTTTTGATCAATACTAAAAATACGAAAAACAAGATCGATAGGAATTTTGTTGTTAAAAATTGAGGTAAGTTGTCAACTTTACTACTATCTGCCAGAAGTATATGGCTTTAAGAAGGGTAATCAATGTACTACGAAGCCAATCGATAAACACATATTTGGAAAACTACCCAAAAAAGGAACAGCATTCTTAAATCTACCTAATTCATCATTACACGCTTAACACTGGTGCATCTGTGTATACACAGATGTTTTAAAAGGGTATGGAGGATGGAAATCATCAGCCATCGCCGAGGGCTACGTTGAAAATTTCGTAAATAATAAGAATACAATACAATACAATACAATACTATACAAAGTACAATACAATATGCCTTTATTTCCAATTTACACAATTTATATAACTTA
The DNA here is from genome assembly GCA_016904865.1 of Pissodes strobi. Lineage (NCBI taxonomy): Eukaryota > Metazoa > Arthropoda > Insecta > Coleoptera > Curculionidae > Pissodes > Pissodes strobi. Next base: position 854,879 of record MU181982.1, read on the forward strand.
AACGTTCAAAAGACGGCGAGGTCTAGCAATGCTACTCTTATCTAACCCCCTTGTTAAAGAGGATGGATGAGTTAAATAATTTCCAAAAATATAATAAATAAACTATTAGCTAAGTTAAAGTTAAGCATGAATGGCTAAAAAAATTAATTTAAAAAGAATATAGGTTTACAAAATGTAGGAAAAGAATACAAAACACATTTTCTTTTAAGTGAGACTGCGAGACTGCAGTGTCAATAAATGCTAAACAGATTAAGAACTTTATTTAGTATTGAATATCGCGAATTGCGAATGCTAATTATGTTGTTGCCATATGGACAGTACAACGCTCATCCAAATTTAGCCAGCCTGAGGCAGACAGAAAAGGCGAGACATGATCAAATTTCCTCGCATTGTGTGCAAATTTGAGGCAGGCATGTTGCGGTTTTTGCAAGCTATGGTGGTCCTCTAATGTTAAGATAGGCCAATAGAGAGTCTCACAGTAGGCTAAGTTGGAAATAATTAGGCTATCACACAGTCGTAAATTGATGTCTGTAGTTAGGTACTCTTTGTGCATATAGAGGTTTTTTAGTTTGTAAAATGACTTTTGCAAGAGATTAGAAACATGACTTTTAAACCTTAGCGAGGAATCAAAAAGGACGCCAAGATTCCTGCAAGAATTGATGGAGGTTAAGATATTTTCCTTCATTTTTATTTCAAAATTTATGTCGGCACATTTCTTTAAATTAGCGGCTGAACCAAAATGAATAAGCTGAGATTTTTTTTTGGTTAAGAGACAGCAGTGATATTCGGATATCTTACTAATATTTTGCAGATCTCGATTAATTAGGCTTTGAGCATCCTTAAACATCTGCGGCCTCCACGGGTAGTATATCTGAAAATCGTCAGCATATTGATGTGACTTGCACGAACTTACAAATTTAGAAAAGTCAGATGTGTAGATGGAGAAAAGAAGACGCCCCAGGATGCGGCCCTGAGGGACGCCCCTGTTCAATGGAAGCCACTTAGATACCTCCGAGCCATGCCTAACATGTTGCCTTCTTCCCCCAAGATAGTTTCGGAAGAATGCTATCAGGATTCCGTCCAACCCGAAATACTTTAACTTGGTTGCCATTACCTGATGATCAAGTGTGTCAAATGCCTTACTGTAATCCAATAGTACCAGAGAGGCAATCTTACCCTCGTCACAACCAGTGTAGATGTCATTTGAGACATGAAGCAGAGCTGTGGTAGTACTGTGATTTTCGCGAAAGCCAGACTGTGTAGGACGCAAAATGTTTGACTTAGTGCAAAAGTCAAATAACTGGTAGTGAATTACCCCCTCTAGTATCTTTGAGAGCGTAAGAAGAATACTGATAGGTCGAAATTCGGCCACTGAGCTGGGGTTATTATTTTTTGGGACAGGAACCACGCTGGCACTCCTCCACAATGTGGGGAACTCGCCTGTAGAATGACAGCAGTTTATGATGAAAGTAAAATGATCACTAAGGTAAGGAATAACATGTAGCAACATTCTGATACTAATACCGTCTGTGCCCACTGCATTAGTTTTAATTTTTTTAAGAATGATTGACTCTACGTCCTTGGTAGGGACAGAGAAAAATTGAATTTAGACTTTATATCCAAAACATGATTTAAGTTATTGTTGGAAAAAACGACAACTTCGTCTACCTGGTCCATAGAGTAAATCTACTATCTAACCCATTCAACCGACAAAAGATCCCGCAAAAACAAGTTTTGATTAAAATCAGAAAAATCCCTGTATGTGCGAAAAATTATAGGACGGTTTTGGTTTTTCAATTTTTAAATCCGAGTAAATTAACCGATGGTCTGAAATGTCTCTCATGCCCACTACCCCCGAGTTGAGGGACAAATCCGGCGTTGAGGTAGCCAGGATGTCTATGAGAGTGCTTGTGAGGTGCGTCACTCTCGTAAACTCTTTAATATGTTGTGTCAGGCCATATTTTTCCAACAAGTTATTTACCAGCCTGGGTCCATCTCTATCCCCCTCAGCCAGGTTCACATTGAAGTCACCCCCAAAAATAACATAGTAGTAGGTCGGTATAAACTCAGTTAACACATTAAAAATATACTAGCGATAAAACAAATCGTAATATTGTAAATTGTACAAATGCAAACATCCATCTTAAAATAAATAACTGAATAAAACTTGTTAAATTTACCCTTCTTTTAATAATGTGATGCCCGCATTTATTTTAGTCTTTTGGGATTAAATGAACCATTTTAATCCCTGCATGGAGGTACTACAGGATATATTTTAGGTGAACAAGCCTGCTGGTTGCACAAAAATATCATTTTATTAGGAGATGCTTGTTGCTAAACTTCCAGCAAAACAATTTTTATTTTCTAAATGGCTACAAATAGGTATAACGTAGATTATACAAAATAGATACTACATCGACCCAGCATAAATTTCAAATATCTACCTTTTTTCATTCTCTGAACAGTTCTAATAGGCTATCGAGTTTGGCGCACCCTGTTTACTAGTTATGCAGAGATGGCCAAAGGTCTGGAATAAAATTCATAATATTTGAACAAGCAATGTTTTCAAAAAACGCTGAAAAACGGTAACCGATTTTGAGTTTTTCAAATTTTTAAATAAAAAATATCCCAACGCCCTAACCACCAGTTACCTCAACATTTTTTTCAAATGGAAACCTATGTCTTATGGGACTCGTTGAAAAGCTCATGAAAAATGGAATCCAGCCATACCAAGTAAACAGGTTTAATGTTTGCAATAACCAGGTTTTTAGGTCCTTATATAATAACTACTGTAGTGAGGGACTATTGGGAAAAATTAATAACTGATAAAGAATTTGAACCATTATTATTGTTGCTAGAGCAAAAAAATAAGGTAATCTGAACCATTATTATTGTTGTTAGGGCAAAAAATAAGGTATTGGTGTGTGTTTTTTCATCTCCCAGGCTGTTTAGGCTAAAGTGAAAAATCGGAAGTCTGAATATTAGTATCGTGTCAAAAACCAAAATTTTTAAATCACAATGCTATTGTCGGAAAGGCAGCGTATCGAAATTTTTATACTACTTGGATGTGGAGACAAAATAATAGGTCACCGTGAAGTGTGTGATTTATTTAATGCAAAATATCCCGAAAACTAAATTTCACAAGGGACAGTTAGTAAAATATTTCACAAATTTGAGGAACACGGTACAGTACGTGATTTCCCCCAATCTGGTCGGACAGTTGTTTTGGATGACGACAAAAAATTGGACATATCATTAGAAATTGATGAAAATCTTCATACTTTAACGGTTTCATTGGTGGGTAGTCAGCGATGGTCCTAGAACTATAACTCGAAGGTTTTTAGAAAAAAACAAATATCATCCGTATAAGGTATGCCATGTCCAAGAGCTATTGGAAGAGAACTATGATAGGCGTTTAAAATGTTATGAGGAAATGATCAGACGGTGTGACGACAACAATGACATTCCTTTGGATATAATTCTTTCGGATGAGGCAACGTTCTATTTAAATGAAGTGGTTAATAGGCACAATTATCGCTTTTGGTCTCAGGAAAATCCACACTGGATATCAGAAGCGCATACGCAGCATCCTCAAAAAGTTAATGTATGTAGAATTTTGGATCCATTTTTTTTAAAGAAAACCTTACGTCCGAACGCTAACTAGACTTCCTAACATTCGAACTGATACCTGCGCTAGCTCACATTTTCGCTCCTAGTATAGATCCCGATATACATGATGAAAGAATTTGGTTCCAACAAGATGGCGCTCCTCCACATTTTGGTATTAATATTCGCAGGTACTTAGATCAAATGTTTCCAAATGGTTGGATTGGGAGACGCGGTACAATTTAATGGCGACCAAGATCTCCGACCCGACTTAACGCCTCTAGATTACTTTCTTTGGGGATACTTCAAAGAAAGAGTTTATCAGGATAGACCAGACAATATTGACGATATAAAGTACAATATACCGGCGGAGATATACATAATATACCACCTGAAGTTATTTGTAATGCTGTGGACGGCTTTTACTATCGCCTGGGGGAATGTCAGACAGTAAATGGAGGACATTTTCAGCATTTGAGGCATTAAATCACCTGTGAATAAATTTAATAAACTTTAATTTTATATAAACGTTTTAATTTATAAACTAAAAAAAATCTAGTTATTACAAACATAAAACTTGTTTATTTGATATCGTTGGATTCCATTTTTCATATGCTTTTCAACGAGCCCCCACAAGACATAGGTTTCCATTTGAAAAAAAAGTTGGGGTAACTGGTGGTTAGGAGGTTGGGATTTTTTTTATTTAACCAAAAAATGCGAAAACTCAAATTCAGTTACTGTGTTTCAGGCGTTCTTTGAAAACAATTGCTTGCTGAAAAAATGTGAATGTTATTCAAATCCTTTGGCCATCCCTGTATATAAAATATCAGGAAATGAAGTGTTTACTTAACCAGATAAAACGGGTAGTTTAGTAGTATTCGGAATTTTACCACAGTTTTTGCTTGGTCGCGTCAGATGGCAAAAATGAAGATAATTATAAATATTTTTATAGATTAATTAATTTTTCGTTATCATAGACACAAATCAGTTCTAGGTCGAATTTATTTCTCCGAAAGTAATGGCCAAACGAAAAACTTAGAGGTTCTTGGAATGTTTCAACACCGATTAAAATGTCATGGATATATTTTAAAAAATGACTTCTACGATAGAACTTTCCCGAGAATGGCTCTAAGGACTTTTATTGTTATTTTGTGAGATACCTATAATAATTAGTGTCGGACTCGTTTTCCCAGAAGTTTAAGAAATGGTAATGAAATATTGACTGGAGTCAAACAATTTGGAAAACTCAACTTTATTATCCCGATAATAAATACCTAATAGCAATTTTCTGAGTAAACATATCTATTTTCCTTATAAAATAGCGACCAATGTGGCCGAATTGTAGTTGTTTTCTGATTTTACTGTAGCTTCTTGTTTTGCTGCGTCAGATAAAGACAATCGATAATATAACTCTTGGCTGGAGATGAAGTCCTTTGTTTTTATATAGATGATTTAAGCTCCTTTGTTTACCGAGAATTTCAATCTAGTGGGTGTTGAACATTTCATTCGCACCTAACTTAGTTGTTTAAATCATCAGCCGTATTCTTCTAATGTTTTCAAAATGATTTTGCACCACCCAATATGTTCTTAAATACATTCACATTTAGTTTCTGGATATTCATATGTCCATTACAATGTGATATATGTTTCATGAATGCAAGTGAGGCAAGGTCTTTTTTTGGTCTTCACCTAAAATCCATAAAATAAAAAAATAATTTGCTACCCTTCTATTCAGATTTGCCTCTTAAATTCTCTTATCGAAGCAGTCTAAAATGTTCATCAATGGATGATATTTTTTAAATTATTGTAATACATTATTTCGGACGATAAAGTTCACAAAATCAACCCCGATTTACTTTTAATTTATACGTGGTACTTCTTCTCACTTTACCTTATTTAATTTTTAATTAGTTTCTTCTTGTCAGTAATATAATGAAGTTTTGTTTATATTTTCGAAACCATGCAGGGATTTTTTAATTTTAAATTCGGTGTCAGAAAATGCGTTAAGGAGTCAAACTTAAGCGATAGTAACTATCTGATCTATTGCATCAGCCTAAAATTCAACACAATGCAAAAGAGGTAAACGAAGTACCTACCTGTCAAAAGGGAAAGGTTCTAATTCGTAAATTACTATAATATTGTAAGTCAGTTGTAAAATATGTATTGGTAACTGTTTACTAAATAACCTTTGGGTGTTACATCACTATATTATTAATTTTTTTCGTTTGCCGTAATATTCGTAAGGATACGTGTATCGAGTATGAGTCAACTGAACTTGCCAATTACTTTAATAACTAATGTTTTATCAATTCTTTGCTGAAATTTAAGTTATCGATTCTTTGTTGAAATTTAAGTAATCTGTCGCAATACATTAAAGAACTAACTTTGCTTCGTTCATACAGGATGCTTTTGTAATATTTCAAAATAATATCGAAAAAACAAATTATGTCAGAAAAGATCAGATCAAGATTAAAAACATAATCCCCATATTTTAAAACACATTTGGACGTTTATGGTATTCAGATTATAATGTACAGGGTTACTCCTTATATATTGACATCTACCTACATGCTTTATTTTTGGTGATAAAAAAAATCTTAAATATGAAAGTTATAGGAGTTTTGCTAAATCGTCACCAGATAAAACAAATAAGCATCGCAAAACTGTAAACAATTACTAACTTGGGTTTTTTTTTTAATGGAACTCCCTTCAAAAATATATACTGTGTACTGTGCTTGGCTTTACTTTCGTTTCTTTTTAAATACTTCATAATAAACATTTTAGGATATATACCTACTTTATAAATAATTGTGGGTATCGTGATGACTATGGATGAAAATTTGCAGGGATATTTTGTGAACTTTATTATCAACTATCTCAAAATTGGCCAAAGCAAGTGCAGGAATTTCAAGCAATCTTATCTTAGATGAAAAAAGTACATGGAATCAAGTAAATGTATTACAGTATACAACACCTGCAAATCTTATACTTAATTAACGAAAAGCTATTACCCAGCAACTGAGCTGGGCAGTCGCTAGCTACTAAGTATTTTAGCTACTAACGTAGCTACTCTTTTGATAGCTAATAATTTATTCAAGTTACTCTTTTTTAGAAGTAGCTCGTAGCTGCAGCATTTAATATTTTGGTCCATGTATTCATAAACTATTTTGAAAAAGTACCTAGCTACAAAAACAAGCTACTCATGCTACTGTTGGTAGCTTCAGCTATTTTTGGTAGTTAAAGTTACTTTTTGGTTATGGTATTGCCAAGCATTTTGTGCCTAAAAGTGAAGCTAAGCAAGCTTCACAGTGATAAGGAAATTAAGTTGTTATCTGCGGTAGTAGAAAAACTTCGCAGTTCTTTAGGTCGACAATTTGAAAACCTTTTTTCTTTAAATCGGAATTCACAACTAACCATTATTGCAGCATTTACGCTTCCCTCTATCAAGCTACGTTGGTTACCAGTCTTTAAGGAAAGTAATCCAACAATTGACAATAGAGATATTCAAAAGATTTTTATACAGAAACCTAAACAAATTATTTCCAACCAAGACTTATGCAATAATGTCACTACTGAAACTGAACCTGTATCTGCAATCGATTTTTTTGAATTCAATGACGCTATTGTTTCTACGTCGAACCAATCAACTGGGTCATTAATGGGTATTGAGTTGACCGACGAAACTAATCAGCCCAATTCACTGAAAAATAAAATTGAAGTAGAACTTTAGAAATATTATTTTCGTCTGCAACCTATATTAATGCCCCAAGAAGACATGGATTGTCGGCTAATCTATTTAAAATATTGGTTATGTTAAAAGGAAATTATAGTTACATGGACATAGGTTTATAAAATAAAATAATTGCTAACGCAAAGCCAATACGTGGTTGGTTTTGGTAACGATTATGTTATCACGGTCTTTTTATTATATTTGTTTTGAATACCTATGATTTTGTTCAAAATAAAATGTTTTGTTGGAGGATGCCGGAATCTTTTGTTTTATTTATAAATTGAACCTTTAAAGACGTAACTTAACAGTAGCTTTTATCTAATATAATATATAGTTAAGTTACCAAAAGCTTAGCAGGCTTAGCTACCTCTTTAAAAAAGTTGTTAAGTTACTAAGTAACTCAACTAATTCTTAGTAGCTTGTAATTTGTAGCTAGCTACTTTTTATAAGTAGCTTGCTCAACTCTGCTCAGCGAGATATAATATATTTTCCCATATTTATATAGCTTTAACGAAAAATTTACCACTTTTAATAATTGTATTTTCTTATACATTGAAACTAAAGAATATTGCGTTTTTACTTAAATAACATTATTGAAAAATAAAATATTTTGAACTGATTATACATTTACACATAGGAACATACAAAAGAGAGAAGACACAAAATACAATGAAGTTAAAGAAAATGGTAATTAATTTTTTTTGTCATGCTTCGTTATCTACAGTCAAATGCTTTTTCTTTGTAAGCAACTTATTTATATATGCAGCAATCTAAATTCGTCCAGGAAATTTCATGGAAATTCGTTGAAAAACTTGAAGTACCTACTGATACATACTTTTTTAAGTACTTGCGATACATTTACATATTTGTGAAGTATCTATATAATTGATAATCGGTAATACTTTGTTTAGATATCTGTTTAAATTTTGAATTCAGTATGTTCATTTGGTGTGTACATTATTGGTATCTTGCAAGCCTTTCTATTTTTTTGTTCGGTTGCGACATTACCAAGGTATAATATTTTCATATTTGCATATGTTTGAGTAAACAATAAAGGGTTTGATTCTTTTTTTTGCTAGTCTATAATGTTCATCTTTCTGGTTGTCAATGAGCTATTAGATATTGTATAATAATTATTGCCGAAGCGGTTTAAAATACATGAAATTATTGTAATAAATTACTTCGTGCGATAAAATTGACAAAAATAACACCGATTTATTTTTAATTTATACGTCGTACTTCCTTT
>MU181982.1:871019-884327 GCA_016904865.1 Pissodes strobi
AAAATTACTTTGTGTTTATTTTGCATAAACTGATTGTAAATATACAGTTAACGGAATCTTATCTTAGTTGGAAAAATTATACAGAATCAAATAAATGTGTTACACTATATAACTGCAAATATTATACATAATTAACAGAAATCCCTTTTTCTGGATAATTTGGCGAAGTTTAGGACTGTTATGAAGTTATGTGGTCGAGATGAATTTTTATTAAAGCTATTACCCAGCGAGAATATAAAAAGTAGTAAAAAGCTGCATTAGCATGTTTGTAATATATTTTTCTATATTCCAAATATCATTGTTTAAAAATACTTTGTGTTTATTTTGCATAAACTGATTGTAAATATACAGAAATATGAATATACGAGAGTAAGAAGATACAAAATACAATGAAATTTAAAAAAAACGACAACTACAATTTTTTTGTCCGTTATCTACAGCCAATGGATTTATCTCTGTAAGTAACTTATATATGCAGCAATTCAAATTCTTTCAGAAATTGCATAGAAATTGGTTGAAGAACTTGAAGTATTGGTACTTATTATTTGTTGGAAGTACTTGCGGTACACTTACATATTTGTAGAGCATCTATATAATTGATAATGGGTAATGCTTTGTCTAGATCTGTTTATATTTCAAATTCAGTGTATTCATTTGATGTGTAGCTCTTTGGTTTCTTGTAAGTCTTTCTATTAGAGATAGAAATTTCTTGTTTTAATGATTTGTTCAACTATACAGCGGAGCATCATTCAGTTAAACTTTTTGTTAAATGTGATACATTCAAGAATAAAGAATTAGCAATTTGTGTTTTTTTTTTGATTTGATAGAAAGTAGTATATTATTTAATCGGCATTTTAGTAATGAAACGTCACTATCGTAATGCACTTCACTACGATACTGGTAGTAAATGTCTAGTAAATCAATAAATTAAAGTATAGATGAAGAAAAATAAATTTATGATTTACTATGGATTAAGTGTATGATATTAATAATATCCAATGAACGCTCCTCTACTTTTAATTACCGCATTCATGTGCCTAGGCATCCTGGAGATCAATTTTATTATTATACCCTGGGGGATATTCTCCCATTCGGCAATTACTGCATCCACCAGTTAATTGTGGTTAACGAATAATATAAGAATATCCCATAGATGCTCTATTGGGTTTAGATCGGGATTGAGAGGTGGTCATTGCATCAGTGGGATTCTAGCATCATCATCAATTCTATATAAAGGGGCCTTTATATGCAATTGAAGTTCAACAAACGCAATTAAAAAGTTTTGTGTATAGCTTACTCTTATCGGTTGGGCCATTTTTTAACCCAAAATATAATACTGGCATATCTTTCCGGTCTAACCGAAAGTACCAAGTGAGAAAATCAACAGCTCTAAAAAAGAAAGTGCTACGGCTAAGTAGCTCATAAAAGTTAACAGGACAGTGCAAACCATTTCGCTCTAAGCTAAACCGTTCGGAATATACTGCCCGTAAGAGTGTATAACATATCAATTTCCAACCTCCAATATCTTCGAAACAATTAAATTTAGGTATAGAATATGTTATATAAAAAAATCTAGAATTGGGGGAATTCAGGGTAGTCGACTTAAGAAACTTAATCTGTTTGATATCCCCTTTTAGCGATGAATATCCAAAGTTGCTTTATACGCCAAAAGAAGAGTGTTCTTGAATAGCTGTAGGTTGTAATGTGGAAGGTGGAAGCAGTGGCGTAACTAAAAATTTTTGGCCCCAACGCAAAATACATAAGGAGGCCCCATTTTCAGTAACAAATCACAAATACTAAATAAAAATTAAAAAACCAGCTTTAATTTTTTTATTTATTTTACATATAACATCAAATTATTTATTTTTTATCAAAAGAAACAAAACTCTAAAATAACATTAAATTTTAACCAAGTAGTATTTATTAATGAAGTTGGAATTATTAATGAAATTTCCCTAATTTAAAGCTACACTCGACTTAAACTTATTAAAATCTAAAACGATTTTTCCTCGTTTTACACACTGCAAATTCATATGCATATTTAAGATCTAATTTGTTGGGAGCTTCACGTTCGACGGAAATTAAAGATAAATATTGAAATCGATCTTGCATGCCCTATTTGATTCCTTAAATACTTAGTTTACTAAAAGATTCTTCAGCTGACACATATATAATCGGCATGGTAAAAAATAATAGTAGGTCAATGTAAATTTGTTTAAATCAACATTTTTTTTTGCAGTCATTTCTTGATTTAACTCTGTTTTTATAAATTGTAAGAGAAATTTTGCAATATGATTTCAGAATATTTTTGTTGATGAGATTTTGTTGAATTTATGAGATTTGTAGGTTGCAAAAACAAAAAGATGCTACTTATCTTATTTAAACCTCTAAATCTAGTTGTTAACTGAGACTTTATAATGTCAATAGCTGATAAAAAGCACCAATTTACAAAAAAAATTGTGAGTGCTTAAACCACACGATAGAAGTGAAAACGTCAACAAGCGGGGTCATCGTTTGTCAGAATTTCGAACCAAGCCTTCGTTGTAGAGATACCCCAAAACCCCACCTTAAATTAGAGCCCCGGTCCCCCCTGTATGGTCTAAGGTGGCCCCCAATGTGGTGCACTTACCATAAAAATTTCGAACCCGTACCTCTTCCCGTTCTCCACAAATTAATTATTTAAGCTTTTACTTCTCTCCTCTTCCTTGACCAAACGGGGTGGGGTACGGGGTCCCGTTTTCGTCCAGGATCTTTTTACCCCGGCTACATCCCCTGAAAATTTCAGGCCTCTACCTATACGGGAACATGCAGCGTTACGATACGTTACGTTACGTGACGGCTTTACGTGACGACTCGGTCTTATTCAACCCCCACATAAAAAAAGTGCAGAACGCGCCTAAAGAAGTTTTCACTTCAAAAGTGTCCCCTGGAATCAAAAGGATGTATCATCAAATACTTTTTTAATAACTTGTCGCTTACTCCTAAAATTAGTTGTAATGCACCATTTCAGAGCAGTTGTTAGTGCTTCTTTTAGAACCTCATTATAGCGTTGACGATAGTTTTCCCACATTCCTTTTTGTCCTTAGTAGAACAGAACCGGCTTCGTCCAAAGCAATTGTTTCTTTTTATAAAACTTTGGAAGTAAAATTCACTTCTGATAACACGTAAGGTAACCTAATAGATAAGAATACCAACTTAACTCAAAATCTAGCATATTTTTCCTTTTACGCCCAGCTTCTATTCTTTCATCCCTAATTTTACTTGAAAGCTCAATTTTTGTAAGTTTTTTTTCACATTTACATCTTAATGATTTATTAACAAAATGACCTAAATCACTTTCGAGTATTGTGTCTTTACTTGATATTGCGGTGTCTGCGATATTTCAGCTTCATAGAACTTTTTAGTTTTAGCACACAGAAAAATTAGGTCGCTTGTGCTGATGTCCGTGGCTTAGCCATCTGAAGTTGTGTTATACCGATCAAATATTCTGAGTGATCTTCGTCTTAAGAAATATAATTATTGTCCCCAATGTCATCGCGTTTGGACGTAAATGGTTGCAATTTTGGCTCAGACTGCGATTTCGTCGAACAAAAAACATTTTCGCAATTTTTCTCTAATTTCAATATTTTTTTTAGTTTTCTTTTAATTGCGGGCACTTTTATATATTTTTTTTTTTGGTTACTCATTTTTAAAACGTAGGAAAAATTAGCGTATCAGGTACTAAAACTATAAGATAATGGTAAGGTAATGCTCTTGGCAACAGGTTAAAATATGTCAACAAAACGGGATTCCTGGGATGTCAAACCAAAAAACGATGGTGCTCACTGCGAATCAAATCAGGACTAATCCTGATCGGCGACTGACGAGTGTCGCGACGCTGATGTTACCAAACTTTTTATTAGGTATTAAATTATGCAGAACTTAATAAAAAAGAATCCTTGCTTGACAGAAAGGTGTTCCTAGGTTCAGTTGACAGGAACCTTCAATATTAGGCATTGGACGAGTGGGCCCCCAAGCCTGGGGGGCCCCAACGCATTGCGTTTACTTGTCTTACGGTAGTTACGCCACTGTGTGGAAGACACTGTATTGCGCTTAATCCTGATGCCTTTTGCGTATCTAGTTCTTTGAGGATTTTACGAATATCACGGTGATGACACTTAACTTCTGCCATCGTAGGGTTGGTGTTGGATATAGTGGAAAAATCCTTGCCTTGCCTATCCCTCTATACGTACTTTTAATTTTTTTGTAACACGTAAAGCAGAAAAGTTTAAGGGAGATGATGTCACTGATGTACTTGGAGAAAACGATTTGCACTTTTCTGTCATACTCCGTTAAAAAATATTATATTTTGAACGACAAATTTTTTGGGCCAATCTGTATAAACAAAAATATTGTACAGCGACGTTCCGCAACTTTTGCCAACCCATTTGCATTTAGCATTTTTCTGTAACTTTTATACAATTAATGGTTAGTTTGGCTTAGTTAGTAGTGATTAGCTAAATTTTGGCCGTTTAGGTTAGTTGTGGATAGTTTGGACGGTTTAAGTGAACTAACCACAACTAACCCACACTAATCGAAGCTTCAATTAGGGTGTAATACAATAATAATTAATGTATTGCAAACACAATTTAAATGTTTTTGACATACGTTTAAGTAAATTGAAACCTCTGCTTAGAATCAATCCATTCAATTCTCATATATAGCAGACAATTTGCGGTGCTGCCAAGTTGTGACTATGGTTCTAATAATTGCTTGCTTTTTTTAATTTTTCGATTACAACAATCTTAAACTTGAATTTACATATGTATTTGCTGTCGAAAAAAATTAATATTGTTTAAAATTTCCTATCACGATGATAGTTTTTCATATTAAATAACATTTCTTATTTGATACCAAAATATCAGAAATACGTTATTTCTGAGAGAAAAATCACAATTTGACAACGTCAGATACGATTTTAAAACATATATTTTAGAATTGAATGAGGATCCCATATCATAATGATTGAAATTCATATGCAGGATTAAAGGGGGTCACAATTGAGGCTTCAAATTTCGATGATATACAGGGAGTTCGATAAATAGATGGCTATATTTTAGAGGGTGATTACTTGTTAAAACATATGAAAAAAAGTTTCTATAAACATGGGTCCGGAAATGCAGAGTTTTCAAACTTAAAAAAAAAATCGTCTTTTTAATTAATGTCTTAAATATCCTTTTACTTATTTTGCTGAGTTATCTGTAGTAATAAGGGGCTCATTTAGACTTAATTAGATTAAAAATATAAAGTCCAGTGGCATCTCGGGGGGCGTCATACCGAATATTATTGACAAAAAAATCGCGCCACTGACTTTTTTAAACATTTAATATTTTTTTTCGTATTAAGCAACTAAAAATACAACAGTTTGGTTTCTTGATTTGTTTTCGCATCCAGCTTCGTTTTCGAGAAAAAAAAATCGGTTTTTTATTAATACCTTAAATATCCATTTGACCAATTCTGTTGAAAGTTAGCAGTCTTGTTTGTAATAATATGGGACTCATTTAGCCTTAATAGAAATAAAAATATGAAGTTCAGTGGCGTCGCGGGAGGCATCATACCAAATATTATTGACAAAAAATTATGCGCCACTGACTTTTTTAAACATTTTATATTTTTTTCGTATTAAGAAACTAAAAATACAACATTTTTGCTTCCTGAATTGTTTTTGTATCTTACTTTGTTTTGGAGAAAAAAAATAAAAACCAGTTGATTACATTTCCAAACTTTTTTTTTAAATATCGGTTTTTTATTATTATCTTAAATATCCATTGACCGATTCTGTTGTAATTGGGTAGTGTTGTCTGTAATAATATGGGGCTTTATTAGAACAAAAAGATGAAGTCCAGTGGCGTCTCAGGACGCATCTTATCGAATATTATAGACAAAAAAGTGTGCACTACTGACTTTTTTACAAAAATTGGATTTTTTTGTATTAAACAACTAACAGTACAACATTTTTGTTTCTTGAATTGTTTTTGTATCTTATTTCGTTTTCGAGAAAAGAATAAAAACCAGTTTATTACATTTCCAAACTTTTTTTTTAAATATTTGTTTTTTATTAATTTCTTAAATATCCATTGACCGATTCTGTTGATATTTGGTAGTCTTGTCTGTAATAATATGGGGCTCAATTAGAATAAAAATATGAAGTCCAGTGGCGGCTCAGGAGGCATCTTATCGAATATTATAGACAAAAAAGTGTGCGCCACTGATTTTTTTTACAAAACTTTGATTGTTTTCTTGAATTGTTTTCGTATCTTATTTCGTTTTCGAGAAAAAAAAGGACCAGTTTATTACATTTCAAAAGTTTTTAAAAAAATTAGATTTTTATTAATATCTTAAATAACATCCATTGACCGATTCTGTTGAAATTACGTGTATAATTCTTTTCCAAAAGAACTGACGCAGAAATGTCAAACCTCCATGCAGAAATGATTATTTGTTTTCCAAGGCACTTGTGATTTTTTTTAGCAAAAATTGATAAACCAGAGACATGCAATAAAACGGTTTTTATTTTTTTTTCTCGAAAAGAAGGGAGATAGGAAAAAATACAAGAGGCAAAGAAGTTGTATTTTTAGATGCTTAATCAAACAAAAGATATTAAAGTTACAAAAAAGTTAGTGGCATACATTTTTTTGATAATAATATTCGGTAAGGTGCCCCCCGGGACTTAATAATTTTAATCTATTTAGGGCTAAATTAGCCTCTTAATACAACAAATAACATATTTTAATTTTTTTTATTATTTAACATACTGTATCTTGAAAAATCTGCATTTCCGGATCCACGTTTATAGAAGCTTTTTTTCATATATTTTAACAAGGAATCATCCCCTAAAATACCTCCGTCTATTTTTCGAACACCCTGTATATAGAGTATGCCCATTAAAGAAACGAGTAAGTTTCATCTAAACTTTTCAAAATTTAGTGTTAAACATTAAGCAGATTTTTTTTGTATATAATAATTATTAAAATAAACCTGTTAGTTCCAAAAAAAATAAAAAAGCGGTTTAAAGTTTTTTAACTTAATTACCTATCAGACATTAAATGTAACTAAAACAATTGATTTTAGATACGGGATTATACGTAATATATAAACAGATAATTGCAAACAAAAATTGGGGATTGGCATTCGTTGATCTCAGCTCAGCGTTTTTGGGACACCCTGTATACTAAAAAAATTCATGATACATTTACAAATTTCGCCTGAACATCAAAATTTAGAGTTCAAATAATATAAGCACTTTAAATTTGTGAATATTGTTTATAGAAACTGCCTGCAAAATCTTTCTTCGAAATATGTAGAATTAAGTTATATGTGATTCCATGTTTAAATACTATAAGGGCATTTGAAAGAAGTAAGGAATTAAATTATAATTAAACAAGACAGTAGTAGATCAATTAAAAAATCAAAGAAGTATCAAATATTTATTCACTACATGGGCACTCTATGTACTAGATATGTATTTTACACATGCGAACAGCAATCTTTACTTTATTCACATATATTGCGGAAATACAAGCATTTATATCGTATTGTAATGAACCATCATGAGAAGGTGCCTAAGTGCATCAATACTTATATCTTTATCGTTGTACAACACTAATGGAATAACAAATTAAAAAAAGACAATTAACTCATGTCGAAGTTAGGCTCCTCCTTGAATAATTTATGAGTGTCGCTTCGAAATTAATACATGCATCAGAACAAAGAAAAACCGACATTCCCGCGAATACCTACGTACCTATACAGGGTCCCCCAAACAAAGAAAGGACACTCTGCCACCCTTTAAAGGACCCCTCTAACGAGCTTCGAAACGGAGGCACAAGTTCTTTGTCCTGACCTGGATCAATACAGAGAGGCATCGAGAACAAAGAAACGCAGTAAAATTGAAATCGGCGATGACTAACGAATTGTTTAATATGTCGTAATAGCCTGGAAACGGGGTTAGTAGTTGATTAAATAAAAAATCGCGATAAACAAATGTTTGATTTGTTTCATTCTTTTTAATCGGGTGACGCGACGCGGCGGCAGGAAGACGGAAATAGCGATTTCCTACACTCTATCGAGATTTTTTTAGCTCTTTGAATACAAAAAATACAGATGTCATAAATGCATGTTGAAAGATAAAATAAAGGCACAAAACTACTACTAATTTTAAATATCACGTTTTTCTCTTAAGAGTCCCTTTCCTTTTGTAGATATAAAGAAAATAAAATTATTAATTCAAAATTTGGGTCATGTTTATTATCTCCTTTTTCGCTTTAGCAATCAATACTGCTTTCATTATTTTATATTTTTATATTCACATATTGCAATAACTAACGCTCACGACAATAATAGGAATGTGATTAGTTTTTCACATTTGAACATTGGCGATATAATGGGGTTCGTCCAAGGTCCAATATTTAGCTGCGTTTAAGGAAAGGCAATTCTTCCACAGCCACATGAGCGGGATTCTCTAAGACCATAAAAACTATGGAATATACAAAATTTTGTGTTACCAAGACAACTGAAGCGTCTCTAAACGGCCTTAATGTTGACGATTGCTGATAAGACAATGTCGGTCTTGTTGGACTCTTTCTATAAAATATCTAGACCGATTAATAATTAGGTTCCGATAAAAGCCGGTTCGATCTGGTTCGAAAGAATGGATATTTGCATTTTTCGTGTTTTCGTGTTCACTTTATTGCGTTATTGTTTACCTAAAGGTTGGACAAAGTTTATATTGACGAAATGCATCAAATAATATAACTTGTAATCGCTTTCAAGATAACGTAAAGTGTGATGATGATTCGCTGGCATCGTCGGCCTAAAATTATTCTTAAACCACTGGGACGCTACTGAAATTGACCTCAAATACTTTTATGCACACTTTATCGGATTATTAAAGAATGTGATATATTTTCGATCTTCCCTAACCCGAATATACCGACACATTATTTCGAAATGATACATTTTGAATCAAAACAATTTAAAACCTTTTGGTCCATTTTTCGTGACACCCTATATAATAACAGAGATATAATTTGTATAAACATTGTTTCTTATGTAGTGAAGAATATCATATTAAAAAACTAGGACAATGTATTTTTCAAAAAACGGTATTTTTTAGAATGAGATGGGAAGAGTGGCACTCAACCGTTTTTTAATGTGAATTTCGAAGTAATCGAGGAACTTGGAGACAATTCGAAGTATTTTTAACACGTTCACTGCCGTAGGTATATTTGCTTGTTTGGGCCATAACGCCACGGTATTTTTTTGAAATCTGTTCCTACAGGCCAATAACGCCACTGAGTAAAGTATTGCATAACTAAAAGTCTTCTAGCGAAAATTTTGAAAAATAACGCCTCTAGCCTTCAAAAATATATTTTTTGTAGCTCGGTCCTATAGACCGAGTCGGCGCAGGAGGATCTCGTCTTCGATTTGCGACACTCGGTCCGGTACCGCGGTCCGTATTGATCTGTTGTGACGCGTTTACGCTTGTTGTTCGAATCTTTTCAGGCGTCCACGTTGATTAGTAAGGCCGACTCAACTTATATACATTCTAGGAGACATATTTTTCGATATTTGACAAATTTCACAAAAAAAATTTCCGGTAAGGTTTGGGTTCTGAGATTTTTAGAGGTTGCTCAGGAACCCTTTTTCGATACTTAAAACATTTGCCAATGAATTAAAATAAAAGACGAAAATATGAAAAAAATTATAAGATATCTATGTTGTACTGACATTAGTAGAATTAAAAAAACTCAAAACTGCTAGGTGCGAACTTGTCTCACAGGCCGGCTCGGTCTATTAGCATGCTTATTGGTACTAAAGAAAAGACCGGCGGCGCTCGGGAACCTTTAAACGATCTCGGTCTTATAGACCGAGTTGGCGTGTGCGAACCGTTTTATCTCGGTCTATAGGACCGAGTTTTTATAGTTGGAACACTTCGCTCTCGGTCCTATAGACCGTGACGGCAGGGAACGTGTTAAGGCACGTCAGGATATTGCGGGGGAATTTTAAGACAAATTTAAGCGTAAAGACCTCGATTATAAATATACTTTAGTTCTAAGGTCATTGAGAAAGAAAAAACACTGTTTTTAATTTTTGCATCAAAGAATGTATAGACCGCGTTGATCGAACATAATTTATTAATTCTGCCATAAATGACCTTAAAGACAACTTTGTTTTCTCAAGAAAAAAAAAATAGCAATGAACAAGGAAAGAAAATAAATTAGGATGACCTTTTGCGAATTGATAATACCTATAGAAGAGATAATTACTAAGGCCAAGGAAGGTGTTCATCAAGATGCACTAAAATTGGGGGTGTCTGTAGACCAAAATGTTTGTAATATTTTAGATATACAAAATATTTAAGAAAAGTTAAAAGACAAAATCAGTACATATTACTGACCATACTCAAAACACTTTCGGTGATTTAAAAAGCAATTACTCAACAAGTGTTTTTAGAAGGGACGATGTCTTATTGGAAAGCTCGTTGGAAGGAGTACCCTCGGAAGTATCCAATGATCAGGATTATGGAGAACAAGAATTAAAATCGTATGTGTGGCCTAAAAATAATAATATAGCTGAAGTAGAAGAATGTAGATATTATATGGTCCAATAGATTTAATCGGAACTGACTCTTTTCAAATAAAAAGAAGTAACTTTTTGACTACTTCTAAAACATATAAATTGTTCAAGAAAAGGAGTTCTGTCATTTTACCTTGTTTTGATTTTGGCGCAGTAACTTTTCCCGCATTTTCTTCTTTGAAAATTCGATAGATAGTTGCTTTTCCGAGTTCGGTCATTCAATACATTCATAACTATGACCATTTCATTGAAGCTTAAAGCTGTTATTTTTAGACGTTTTGGGGAAGACATCTTTATTATTCTGAAGAAAGTAAGAAAATATGCTGGCAGTGTACTTACGATACGACTTATAATCCAAACTTCTGGTTTATTACCCATTGGGTGGCTCTCACCACTTTTAATAGCAAACATCTTGAAAACGATTGCTTCTAATAACATTTACAAAGCACTCATACTCTTTTTGCGTAAAAAAGTGGAGAATAGATATTTTTATAAAAATAAAGATACATTAAGGTGCAAAATTTGATGTGTTAAAGATATACTAGACATATAACAGCAAACTTATGAACTTGAACGTTTCGCCTCAAAAACCTTTAATAGCCAAAATTTGTGAAACTATTTAAAGTTTTAAAATATAAAAGAAAAAAAAATGGCTTCCTTTGTCTTTCTTGGTTATTATCAACTTTTGAACATAGGTATGTGTGGTTAAGTCCTAATATTTTTACATAAGAAATTTGTGGGTTAATTAGCGGGCACCACATAATTATTATGCAGTGATGCAAGTGGAGGACCAAGCAAACGAACATCGAAAACCACATCTTGATATTTTGTCCTGTAGTAAATATCGATTTTTAAATTTTGAATACAAATTCTCCTGATGCAGCAGTTTAGATTCTCCTTTTAATGATATCAAAATGTTTTTCTTTCACAATATTATCATTTATAAGTAACAGTCCCTTTAACTCGTTTCATGTGTATGGTTGTTATTAATTTTTCCTTGTTTTGAATCTATAATATTAATTGCGTACTATATTGAAATAAACGAACTATAAATCTAAATAAGAAAAATTTATAATATTGTTATTGGAAAATACTTGTATTACTTAGTTATCATTAAAATGAATGTTCCTTTTTAATTTCAAATGACTTTTACTTAACCGCACTCGAACAAAATGTTATACCCACTGTCTACTGTAATCATATTTATGGTCAATTAAAAACCATTCAACCTATAAATTCAATGGCCATATTTGATATTTTTTATTCAGGTTGACCTATTCAATAGTGCCTTTTATTATCTTGAAGATCTCGAGTAGGTATTTGTAATTTTATAATTTTGCATAAATTTTTCTATACCTCTTATATTGCATATGTTCAGAAATAATTCTAGTTTTATTGTTAAACTATTAGCTCTGATAGACTTAAATATACTTTTAGTAAATATAATTTGTGGCAAGGTGGAAAAAAAACAAATGCAAGGTCAACTTTTAAAATAATTATTAAAGTGAGACTGAAATAATAAATTTAATAAGTAATTTAATTATTAAAGTTACTAAAGAAGAAAGAGAAGAGCGCTAAGGATGTTGCTGGTTCTGCTAAGTGAGGGAGGATTGAGTTCTTTGTTTTTAACTACGTTAAAATTTATATAAATCCCCAAAATTTAGATAAGCTTCGAGTTTTAAAAAAAAAAACTCTTCATGGTTTTAGATTTAACGGAAATATAGAAAATTATTCAAAGTAATAATAAGTACCTATATAAAGTTCACCATTGCTCCACAAAGTTAAAGTAAGTAGTTCTAGTGAATTCATCCATAGTGATGCTGCCGCATTGACAAGATTTTCGGTTCCGGACTATTAAGACAAACACGTTTTTTGCGTCCAGTTGCTGATGCTGACGATGATGTTCCGATTCGACTACGCAAACAATGCCAAGTTGGCAGTGAGTCATGCCTGATCCTTTCATAACAGGTAAAGAAAGAAATAATACAGGCCGAGGTCCTTTTCTGTGTAATCGAAAAAACGGACGGATCGACAAGTCTTAGCTCGTACAGACAGGTTTTCTTTTCTGTTTTATATATGTGCAACCAAAATATATTTGATTCCCCTTTGTATAATTCATTCCGTAATTGAATGCAAAATATATGCATATTCAAGAGTATGAGCATCCTTTTTATCAAATAATTGAAACAAGGCTTTGTCTAGTGAATTGTTCAGTTGTTTGCTACTTCTAGCTACTGATTGGCATTTAATATTTCCAACTACATCTCTAACCCTAATAAATAATTCGAAGCATTTCTATATTCATGCAAATGGCATAAGACTGTACCGGGTGACTTCGTATCAACTAGCAGCCCTCGCAACTTTTTATCTTTATCATACGGGAAAAATAAAAAACTTACATACAGGGGAATTGTTTTCCTTTCCAAATCTGTATTGCAATTTCTGGTCATTTTGAATATATACGTGGGGCGGCAAAAAAAATATATATATATATTTAGTAGAATGCCCTGTATATTTCTGGCTAAAATGAAATATCTTTTTTTTTCTGATTTCAAATATACCATACAAGTTGACATTTGGTTTAGCCGTTTTTACTTATTTAATTTTGAGTTGCATTGAATTTACATTATCTTGATATACACTGCCAGGATTACGGCATTTGAACGTGGGCCATAAAAACAATAGTAACAA
>MU181983.1:0-11851 GCA_016904865.1 Pissodes strobi
ATACTCGCTCTTCGTTTTTCAAATTTGAACTCGTGTGACAATAATTAGTGGCCTTATAAAACTTGTATTTTAATATATTACTGCAATAACTAGTTACCTTTAAAACTACCTGAATGCGCGATAACTTTCGTGAGAAACAAATAGTATATTTCATTACCAGTCCGGAAACTAGGCTTTTCAGGTGCGCTAGTTATATACTCTGTATATTTATTTCGTTTTTTATTATTTGCATATCTTGCATTTATTAGCAGATAGGAAAATGTTATAAATATAACCCAGATGCGTATAGTCACTGCATTGCTGTTAACTTCATTGTTTTTCCTATTCTCTCTTCATTGCTTTTTCTATTCTCTCTATTTTCGTTATATACGAGGTAAACCATAAATAAAAATTTAGTTTTAAGGAAAATGTGAGTTTTTTTAAAATAAAGTTTCCACGGCCCGACATATAACGCACGATAGATTCTGAAAGTCGTGCCAGCACAGGAAAAGCTGTTGCTGAACGTGTAATGAACGATGTTTTTCATAATACCTCTCTGAAATCAAAACATAAAATTATTATAATTTACGTATACAAAATCATGTCATAATAAATTTTGTATTAAGATGTAAGTAAGTCAAACTCGCAAGACAAGCATGACACAGGTATCTAATATTCATCAAGCGTTGCTATGACAAGTAAGGTTAGAATAAATAAAATTATTTTACTTAAAATTAGATTATTGACGCGAAAATGTACTAGATTAATTTTGTGGACTGCATCGCTGTATAATTTCAACTCAATTTATTATAATTTATGCTCATTTAGTGACTAAATAACTTGCAAATTTAGCACTTAAAATTAGGGAGCGTGAAAAGTTTTCCGGGGCGGGTGCACGGTAAAAGTTTTTCCGCTCCCCAGTTATGCGGGCGCACTGAAAAAAAAAAACTTTCTTTGCTCTACAGAGACGTCGAAAATGATAGTTTTTAGAGAGGTGTTATGAAAAATTATTTAATTCCTGATAAGTATCACTCTCTTGTATCTAAAATTAATCAAACACGATTAACTGTAGATATGCTAAATCTTTTCTTCACCTCCGCTGAGTGACCAATTTTCCTAAGGAAAAAGTACTCTAACATTGCTGACGCTTAAGTAAAATTCTCTCAGTTAATTTTGCAAAAAAGCGTATGCTTTTCCATGACTGTAATTGAAAAATATCTCCTTTAATTATCAAAGGTTACTAGATATTACCTGCATGTGGCAAAAACGTAAATGGTCGAAATTTAGTCATGGATCAAAATAAAAATTGCACAGTAAAATTCGTTTCAACTCTGACCGATTTATGCATGATTGATTTTTTGTCCCCTAATTTAAAACGGAAAGAGTTTTAAATTAATTAAACCAAAGCGGTCAACCTGTGTATCGAATTTTAATGGAGTTTTTGTCTAGCCAAACAATTACCCATAGTTGTTGACAATTTATTTTTATTTCAATATTTATATAGTAGAGGGGTTTATTATTCATGCTATACACATGATAAAATTATTGCGAAATTGTTACAAAGGGTTACATAATTAATATGTGTAAAATGGCGCGAAAAAGTCCCAGGGTAGCGAAAATTGATGTGGAATCATTACAAACCATATATCTTGCGGAAGAAAGGCTATTAGAATTAAATGTGTACCAATAAAATAAAAATGAGCGCAAGGTAGAAACAAGAGTAATAAGACGCTATTGGCATGGATGACGAAGTTGGAAAAGGTGATGACTGTGAAGAGCTTATTCTTACTTCTATCTTTTGGGTCAGATTTCTATTTAAAAAAATGAGTGTTATTCTAGATAACACCAGAAGTGAAAACTTATTGCTTGCACATTGTACGATGCATAACTATCTCTCATTTTCTCAAGCAACCTGGTATATAGATAGATAGATACATAGATATGTATTCGTGCTATTAATTAATACAAATTTTACACATGTCAAACAAGCTTACAAAAAAAAATAGTTGCAACAATTAAAATGATAAAAACCTACAGTCTAACACAATAATAAAAAGTCAATACAAATAAAAAACAACAAAATCATCAGTACCCATACCAACACTCGAATGCATATCACATCAAGACACTAATAACGGCTTAAGTCTGCCTTTAAAAATTCATCGATTGAATACCAAACTTCATTTTATAACATATATTGTCGCGAGTAATCGTGATGACAGTTCTTTTAACTTTTTCTTAATGCCTCCACCGGTCTGTCATCATACGTTTGAATCGCGATGCCACGCCTTATTCAGCGTGCAGGGGTATAACTCTGATGGTAGTACGGGATTCTTTACGTAAGGTGAGAAGCGAAGATAAAGAAAGCACTTAAAAACAATAAAGTATATTAGGTAAACTTAATGAGAAAAGATTAACAATGTGTATTGGTCAAAGACCCAACGATAGAGTTTTTAACAGCGTTTACTGGTCAGAAACTTAATGAGACTAGCCTATACCCAATTATTAAGGTGCACATGCTTTCTCGACTTGAGGTATGTTTTATGAATTATTTATAGGTCTTTTTGGTCACTGCTTTGTAAATATAGTTTATCTTATGTTGTGTTGCGTTTTATTTAATGTTAAGGTATCTAAGAGCACTTGGACACTACACTTTGAACTACTTGACAGACTACTTAGAAACTTCACTCGAGGAACTTTGACAGACTCGACTTTTCCACTGTGGTTAATGAAACCCCTAGTCTTAGCAGTCGATGTGGCTAACCAAGAACTAGGTTTGGGGTAGGAAAAGGATTAGAACGTTAGCAATCATGTGACTAACCAAAGAGCGGATTGAACCAAAAGCAGTCATGTGACTAACCTTGGAGCTGGTTTTAGGTGAGACCAAAAGTCTGACGAACTGAAGGTTTGCCAGTGTATTTATATTAGATAAATTGCTGATCATTGCATGCTTAAGGTTCATAATCGCTCCCGTTGACTGCTCGCGTTGTTTATAGTTTGCTTTTAATGTTTATTAAATAATTCCTAAGTTCAAGTTCAAACTTGGGACAGGGTGATAATTAGTTAATAGCTTTATGAATTATTATATTTGACAATATTTTATTTTATTTTTAAATTGCAAGAGTGATAAGCTCTTTAGGTGCAAAGGTAACTTGTTAAATAATCGGGGGGCATAAAAGTTAACCGAGTATCGACTTCTCGTTTGTCGTATAAAATCAGGTGCTATAAGAGAGGCCTGTCTTGTGTTATAGTCATGAATGTCACTACGCCGATCAAACAGATCCTGCCCCTCATGAATCCACAGTAAACATTAAAATATATAAACTGAGGGTAGTGTCATTATTTTTAGACTTATGGAGTAGGTCTTGACACCTGCACGAAAGGGTAAACCCTTTATTATTCGAATGGCCTTTCGCTGAAGACTGAAAAGCTTACCACAGTGCGGAAAGTGTCCCCAGGCAAGACTCCCGTATGACAAGTGGGAGTCAAAAAGACCAAAATAGGCACTCATACCCGTTACATGGCTGGCAACCGGCCGCAAACTTCTCAAGAGCAAGAGACTTTTAGAGATTTTGTTTGATACAAACTGAATGTGTTCAACCCATAACAATTTCGGATCCATATATATCCCCAAGAACTTCACAGCAGGCCGATCCACACCCAGCCGTTGCTGGGTAAATATGACATTCTCAGTCTTGTTCCCATTTAGATATAATTGGTTCGCATCAAACCAGAGCAAGGCCCTCCAGAGCGTCTCACGCGTATCAAGTTCAAGGTTGGGTAAATTATTACTTCTATTAGCCAGGGTTGTATCATCAGCATACAACACAAACCAGGTGGAGGGATCGCTGGCCGGAAGATCATTAATATAGATTATGAAAAGGACAGGCCCCAAAACCGAGCCCTTCGGCACACCCACCTCAACAACATCAGGCTCTGACAAGCGATTGTTATAGTAAACACTTTGAATCCTGTTATGTAAGTAATTATAAATAAGTGACAGACTCGAAGAACTGAAGCCATAGTGTTCAAGTTTAGATATAAGTATTTCATGTGAGACGCAATCAAAGGCCTTGCTAAGGTTACAAAAAGTGACACTAGCAAAGCCCCCGCTTTCAAATTGAGACACGACTGTGTTCACCAAATCAATGCCAGCCGATTCCGTGTTTTTTCCAGGCCGAAAACCATACTGTGAGGAGTTAAAAATACTGAAGGATTCCATATAGTTATAAATTTGTCTTGATAGAATTATTTCAAAAATTTTAGAGATAACTGGGACAATGCTAATGGGTCTGTAGTTCGCACGTTCATCCATGGATTCTGTCTTATGAATAGGGACCACCTTTGATTTTTTGAAACATTCTGGAAATTGGCCGAGCCCAACACACTTATTAAATAGATTGGTTAATGGCGATATGATTTTTTATGGAGTTTATTAATTGAACATTAATATCATAGATATCACTGCTATCAGTGTTCTTTAGACTATCTATTGCTTCCCTTACTGTATTGGGGGTGATATCTTCAAAGTTAAATTTGTATGGACAATTGGTAAGAAAGTCTGTAGGCGGAATATTTGATTTCTGTATGTTATTTATAGTAAATAAAGGTTTTTACAAAAAAAAATGTCTATCTTATTGGAATCCAAAACATCTGAACTAATCAGTTTCCGGATACTGTTAACAACATCCCACATGGCTTTTATTTTGTTAGATTTGGAATTTATGAATTTATCATTAGCATTTTTTTACACTGAATTATTTTGCTTCTATAAAATTTTCTTAAATTGATGTAAAGTTCTCTATTTCTATCATTTGGATGTTGGTGATAAAAATCATATGCAAGGTTAACTTGTCCAAAAAGTAATTTAAGTTCATTATTGAACCACGATATATGAGTTGTTCCATTCTTCTTTACCCTTACCCTTTTTGCTGTAAATGAGAGGTTTTTTGCATTAATTATTTTTTCAAGAAACATTTCGGATATGTTATTCACAGTAGATATATGATTACTTATAAATGAGAAGTCAGTTGTATTAACCAAATTGGAAAATAGGTTTAGACCATTGTCGGTTATTGGAGTAAAACATTGGTTATACCTTGGTTATATTTACATCAATGGATACTGCCCTGTGATCCGATATTTTCAGATCCAAGACAGCCGCTGAAAAAGTATTATTATTATTATGAAAGTTAATAAGGATGTCATCAATACAATTCCGACCCCCTTGTGCTGTCATGGATGCATGGAATGTAATTAAAGGATTTTAGCAGATTAGTGAAATTTAAGTTATTTGCATGATTAGAATGAAAGGCGATATTGAAATCGCCATTAATTATGACATCACTGGATTTATTATATAACTTCTGTAAAACTGTAGTCATTACTTGGAAAAAATTATTTATATCAGAGAGGTCTGTAGATGGTGATAAATATTATATTGTTTTAGGAATTTCCAAAGCAGATATTTCACATACCTTTTCGATACTCAGTGATGAAATATCGGTGCGTTCTACGAAATCAATGTAGGGTTTACACAGGATCAGGGTACCACCGTGAATGTGCGAGGATCTGCAATAATAGGAACCCATTCTGTAGTTGGCAATTTTCAAAGAGCTTATCTCGTGAGACAACAACCAGTGCTCACTCATGCCCAGTATATCGTGACTAACTTAGCAACCCTGAAGATAACTTTCAATTTCATGTGTTCTGTTCCGAAGACATTGTATGTTAATATGTGTTGCTGATATCTTAAAAATAGAATCAGAGATAGGTTTGATTATTCTGTGGTTTCCTCCCTGTTGTCCAAGACCGACCTCCGAAAATTTCTTGGCGTGTTGTATGGTCTTATAATCGTATACTTCGGCCATCCTTCTGATTCTTGAATGGCCTTAGATGCAGTGTAAGATACGGTTATTTTAAAGGCAGCTATCTGATCAGGTTTGGTGTTTAGCTTTTCAATATCTATCGGTACCGTTGCTATTCTTTTGTTGCAGCCAGCTAATCTTCTCTTCAAGTAATATTATTGGCATTTAAAGATCCTTCACACAAATAGTGCACTATGTAAAAATTGACCTCTCCTATTGGTCGATCCATCTCGTATTACGAGATGTCTGCGTGATGCAATTGATTTCTATCAGGAACTCTTGTGGTGTAGAGGTTTAGATCGTTAGGTCTCAC
Source organism: Pissodes strobi (assembly GCA_016904865.1). Classification (NCBI taxonomy): domain Eukaryota; kingdom Metazoa; phylum Arthropoda; class Insecta; order Coleoptera; family Curculionidae; genus Pissodes; species Pissodes strobi. Next base: position 6,160 of record MU181983.1, read on the forward strand.
CTGGAAAACGCTGGTTCGAACCCCGTTGCTTTTTTTAATTTTTTTTTAAAGATTATGTTTCTAAACAGTTTTTTTTCTTGATTTTGGGTATGTTGTGGGTTAGATTGGGTTAGCACTTGGTTAGTTTCCTTTTCTTGAGCCCCCGTAGCGAGCGAAGCGAGCGGAGGGCCATACGGAGCGACCAATGGAAAAGGCCGATTTTTATATAGTGCACTATTTGTGTAAAGGATCTTATAATGCATATTATTGCTTTGTTTTGTACATTCTTATTTTCGCGTAGTTCTGATATTATAGTATTCTTGCAATTAATGAGCTCTTGGAATGATAAGTCCAAACTTACATTTTCTGTTTCTGCTTCAGGAATTGTGGATATATTAGTTTTGTTATTTTTTATAGCTTGTGTTTGCTTAACCTCACTTTGAGTGCAGGAGCATTGTACAATTTCCCTGCTCCCACTAAGGACTTTTAAACCGGTGATCCTTAGTGCACAAGAATTATGTAGCCATCCCTTGCACTTTTGACACTTCACACCAGTATTAACGCCGCTTTTACAGTATAAATAGCTTTTATTTTCTGCAGCTGGTTGAGTTGACTTGTCTTTGTCAGCCATCTTCAATAAAACAAACTTACTTTTTGCACAATAATGTTAAATTACTGTGCCATATCAAATTAAAATTTAGATATCTACAGAATATCACGTTACAATTTAGTTTGGATGAGTTTAGGTTAGTTGGTGCTAATTTCGTTTACTTTAGTTAATTGGGGTTAACCTGAGTTATTTGCGTTAGTTTTGAAAATATTTGCCAAACCTTGTATAGACACAAAATCACTGTTTGAACGCTTATGATTTTTTTCATTGCAGAAATGTGTTTGAAAACCGCTCTTTTGTAAATTTATTAGTGGATTTCAATTTATAACTCAAATGCATAAGAAAATATTAACAATGTGGTGTGCGATATCTACATAAGTTGTATTTTACCCGTCCTCAAACCACTTTCAATATCATTTTATGTAATTAAATCTATAATATACATATTTCACTTAAGCCACATGAAAAAACATTGCCGTATTCCGTCAAAATTTCCCATGATGCATCATAAGCAAGGAAATATTTTGAAAGTTGTAAAAATACCGAATTATAAAAACAATAAGGCACGAAATCGAATATCATCTTTTGCTCATGTTAAAATGACTTTTAGCCACTAGCGGCCTTGCTCCCTGATTTCGGGGACTAAAGTGGTACTTTTAATCCCTAGGGATTGAAGGTGATATTTTAATCCCTACGGATTAAAAGCAAAATTATTTAATTGTATCCCAAAATTATATATTTAGTAATTTAGTATAGTGCTTATTTTATAGAATAATCTGTCAAATAAAGCACTGAAATAAAAACTAACAAGCTTCTTTTAGCGAATTTATTTAACAAAAACCTGTCACCAGCTTACAGTTATTTTTACTAAGTAAAACCTAATATTTAGTGTAATTATTAATATTAACGTTTATGCTAACGCAACTACAGCTATAAGTTAAAAAGGGGTTGAAAACTGGTGTCTGCAATATTTTTAATTAACGTATTCTCTCCTACGGTGGGGGTTGGAACCTTCGGCAACATGCACTAAAACAGAGTTTTATCCATAATACCGAAGCAGAGAACGTATTCTCTGGAAAAGTCGCCGTGGAATATACAATTGTGTTTTGCTGAACAGTACTGAACGCAAAGAAAACTTCTGAGGAAGTGGCAAAATTTGGCCAGCCACGTTTTTCTTCTGGTTTGAGACATTTTCTAAATAGCCCCCGGCAATGGCCGGGGCTACTTTTCCAACCACCATGTCGTTTAGGTTGATCCATGTTTGGTCCCGAATCTGCAAGTAAAGACCCCGACGTTCTGCTAAAGCAAGGTGAAAATGAAACTTAAAAAATGCTTTATTATAAAAAGATCAATCTGATCTCATTTACAAAGCTGAAAGAGATAAAAAAGAACGGAATACTTAACCAAACACACAATTACATTTTTAAATGTCTGGCAGAAAGTTAAAATACATTATCATTGTAGAATTCCTCCAGAGAATAATAGGTCTTTAGGAGCAAAAGTCTTTTTACTTCTCTGGAAAAAATTCTGACATTATCCAGGCTTTTAATCTCAAGAAGCAAGCGGTTATAGAGCTCTGTTCTCTCATATATTATGGAGTTCTTGGTTAATGCGCTTCTCGGGATGCCCAAACACAGATTGGAGCCATGGAATCTAGTATATCTTACATTGATATTATTATTAAGGCTTCCATATTTTTTATTAACTATTTCAACCATAAGCAAAACAAAAAAAACAAGTTAATGTTAGAATCTTTTCCCGTATGAAAATTGGACGACGATGTTCCCTGCAGCGAACCTCACATAGAAGTCTAACAGTTCTTTTTTGGTAAAATGAACACTTGGAGAATAAGTTGATGGCTGACAAAGCCCCAAAATTGAATGTTGTACCTAGGTGGGATTCGACAAGTGCAAAATATATACCTCTTGCAACATTATGGCCTAACTCATTCCTTACAGTTCGTAAGGCAAAACATGCGGAGGCTATCCTTTTGCGCAGACCATGGATATGCTCTTTAAAATTGAGTTTTGAGTCTATCACTAATCTCAGAAACTTTGAAGACTCCCTAGTAATAAGAGTCTGATTGTTTAAATTTATGTTATCAACACTGAAAAGAAAATAAATCAGTTTTTGAAATATTAAAAGTTAATTTGTTGCTATCACACCATTGCCTACCTAAGGGAATGTCACGGTTTATAGTATCTTCCACAATAACTTTATCAGTGCCCAAGAAACAATGGCCCCAGGACTGAGCCCTGAGGCACCCCATTTGACAATACATCCCCGTGGTTTTTCACAACTTGTTTTCTATGGAAAAGAAATGAGTGCAACCAACTTAACGTGTTGCCTCTGAAGCCATAAAGTAAAAGCTTGTGTAACAATATTTTGTGACTTACACAGTCGAACGCTTTGGAAAAATCGCAAAAAATATTCGCCGCTATTTCTCCCTCATTCAAGCCAAAATCTCTGAAGAAAGCTGAACACTGCATCGCTAGCACTTTTTTTATCTTGAAAGCCAAACTGATTCACACTGAGTAATTTGTGCTGCTGGAGAAAAGAAAACATTCTCAATTTTACAAGCTTTTCGATAATTTTTGAAAGAGTAGATAATAACGATATTGGACGGTAACACGATAGATCAGTAGTAATGCCACCCTTAAAAAAGAGGTTTCACAACTGCCGTTATTAGACTTGCCGGAAAAATACCCTTATCAAAAGAAACATTTATAAACCCAGCGAGTACATCAAGCACACAGTCAGGTAAATTATCAAATATTTTCACCGAGAGATCATCAATTTCTTATGAGTTTCTATTTTTTTATTTGCCTAAGAACTGCTATTATTTCATTAAAATTGGTATCAAAAAGCGTAAAAGAGTTTAGGACCGAGATATGCTTGAGATAACCAATAGGATATCAATTCCTGATGGTATCTGGGACATCAACCGTTCCACCACAGAGCAATAAAATTCATTCAATTTATCAGAGGTCAAATCGGGTTCATGCATAGGATTTCCATTCCTACCTTTCCTACCCCTCAAATCGTTAACGATTTTCTAAGTTTCCTTGCTTTTACTTTTAGCACTATGAAGCCTATTAGAATAGTATAGTGTTTTTGCATTTTTTATGATTTTTCTATAAACTAGTCTATATTTATTGTAGAAAATTTTAATAAACTGATTAGAAAAAACTTGGTTAAGGTATGTAGATATCCTAAATTCTTGGCTGATGTTTTTACGCCCTTAGTCATCCAAGGCTTCATACTTTTTTTCCCTAATAGTTCGAGTTAGTTTGGTTTGATTTGGTAAGCAAGTCTATTTTTTACAGTCAGATCTACATCTATTAAAATTGGACTTTCAAAAAATTCTACCTTTTATATTATTTTTTATTTTTTTTAATATACAGATTAATATATGCTATAATAGCTTCATGATCTGAGATATCTGAAGATACTACCTTAGCTTCACAGTCATTTATATCCCAAAAATTGCTACAGAAATAATCAATAAGACCTTTAGTAATACGCGTAGGACTATTAACAAACAATTTTAGATTATAAGAATCGAACAAATCAGTCAGATGTTGTGTCTGCAGCAAGTCGTTGTCTAGATAATTTATATTAAGATCTCCTGCCAACAAAATGTTTGAATTTGTCATTTCAGAGAGCAATATTTCTAACCGATTAAAGAAATTATCAGCGTTAATATTAGTAGGAGGCCTATAAATACATAAAAAATATGTATTCAATAGTTTAAGATGAACAATTGAAAACTCAAACTCTCCTTCAACCAGCAACTCATTATAGTAACTTACATCACTACAATTTATATACTCAGATATGTCTTTACGAATAAATAATATTGCCGTGACCAGCCCCCCCACTTTATAACGAATTGAGCGGACATTTAATACTAAAAATGAAACTTCATTTTATGGTATTATGATTGCTTCCATCTGTCTGTCTAAAAAAGGTGGATCACCATGCAGGTCCGAAGCATCGGCCTCAGAATCAACCACTCCAATAGAGTCAGAATGCCGTATCTCATCTGGATCAGCAGGAGAGAACTCTCCATTTGCAGTTACAGTTTTAAGGGGTATTAAAGTTCTAAATAAGTCATCTGTAAAAAAGCGTTTAACATTTAAAAATATTTTGCTTGCCAAAAATTGCCTGCCTCTATAGTTCCAGTATATACCTTCAAAAAAACAACCGTGGTCAAAAATATTTCGCAAATCAAGACACGTAATATTACCCGAATAATAATCCATGCGAGATGAACAACTAAAAATCTTATTATTTAACTTATGGAATCCATATGAATTGTTACAATTGACATTAACGGGTATAGTACATAAAACTAAGTTTGTCAAAAACAATTATTTGTTAACAATATAATATTTTTGAGCTAATATCGTCATTATTACCTCCTGCCAAGATTATAACAAAATCTGATATTGTGGAGAAGGCAGGTTCATTTGTGAAGCAATCCCCACTTGAAACAATGTCATCAAAACAGGCAAAAGGTTTACATATAATCTGAACTGTAAAATCCGGGAAATATTAGATGCTGGGAGTTTGGGAGTAGCAGCGGACTAATAGCCTCTTCGGCGGGTTTCTCAATATTCATTTTTAGAATTTTCAGCAATATGACACGTTTTTGACAAATAAAATTTGTTAGCGCCAAGGGATTTTTTTTAACTGGCCATAGAAACGTATTAAAACACACCAACGTTTATAGTATTTTGTACATGAAGTAGGTAACAATAGTGTTTTCTTTTCCTTTCTTTCCTTTAATTATTTTTCCAAAGTGCATAAAATAGCATATACACCACAGGACGAAAGTGTTTTTTATCTCTCAGCGAATTGTACCCCTCGCTTCGCTCAGGCTGCAAACTTTCCGCCTCGTGATAAAAAACATCACTTAAGGCCCTAGGTATATAATATAATATTATTGTAATACCAAAAACTCGAAATGGAGAAATCTTTAAATTCGACTATTTCACCTCTTATAAAAGGCAACATTATTTCAAAAATGTCCTCTTGTACGGTGCTTTAAGTAAAACCTCGTCAAGTGTTGGACTTTTCTAAATTATATATAGAGAAAAA
>MU181983.1:52935-75892 GCA_016904865.1 Pissodes strobi
AGAAGTTTTTTAAGCTGAACTGGCGCAATACCTACTAGATTGCACTGCATATCGAAGACATTTTATTATTGATTTATCCGCAAATTTTATTCCCTATTAACTTTGATGCAATGACCAGAGCCTCCTTTGGCAAAGTAAAATCTATAGTCGAATGTACATGCTTTCCAAACAGTACGAGTATCCATTTTTTTCAAACGCCATGCCTAAATAAAGAGCGTAAAAATATCTAACTGATTAATATATTTTCAACTTTTGCTCATAACATTGAGACTTTAAAACATATGCCGAAAGGTATTTTTCAAAAGTAGCAAGTCGTGTGAGGGATCGTTTCGTGACGAAATCTCAATCGGTATTTAAATTAGCTTGGGGTGCGACTTTTGCTCCTCTCTACATTATAAATCATTTCTACAAAAGTAGGCAAATGATGTTTAAAATAATTTATGAATTCATTTTTCTATTTCGGCTTAATTTGATGTTCAATTCATGAAACAACATAATAAATCAACTTAATTAAAAACAATCCATTTTTGGCTCTCTTGGCTGAAACAAAGGGTCAAATTAAGCGCAAAAACATTTTGAATTAAAACGAAAACACCCACCAGGGTTTTGATTTATGAAACGCTTCTCTACTGCTAATATGGCAGGTACAATGAATAATTTAGATGAGTGGTATATTTTCATAATTATAATTATTATTTAAGCTGAATACTTTAAATGAAAAATTCATTATTTGTAGTCCAGAACTGTAAATTTTAATGAATAATTGATTTGCAAATTTGATTATACTTATTATATATAATTAAAATTTACAGATATCATTTATCTATTTATTCCGGTGCGATGCCTATATAAGGAGCGTAGAGTTTATCTCTCATATGCTTTTAAGCACTGTAGTCTTTAATACTAATTTATTGGTTTGGGTTAAGTTTACGGCTTCTTCCGGGATTAAGTCGAAAACTTGCCGCATAGTTGTCTGAGACATTAACCATTAAGGCGAATTTACATTTTGCACTTTGAATGTACACTGCGGATAATCCCTCTAATGGTAGCTCAATATGCTGGCATAGTGAATGAGGTGCGTTATTGCTTGCAATGTTTTATGATATTAGTGGATCCAAATAAAAAATCATAACTCAAATAAATATGGCGAGATGTTCACTTATGATACATATAACATTAATAGAGTATAAAATATATAAATATTATTATTTATGAAATATATGTAAAATAAAAATACAAGGAAGACCTGTGGGAAAGTGTTGGAATTGCGTATAAAAAATGCACACAGATCAAATGAAATCTGAAATCCTTGCTGAATATATATTGTCAACTAACATAAAATCATACAGTGGAAAGTTTGAACTTAACCTTGAATCGCAATTATAAATTGTTGCTATTTAAAGTATAAACTGTCATGATTAACCTTGTTGACAATTCAAAACAATACTCGAATTAGAGGTCAAAGTTTGATATAAAAAACTGTGCAGCAGCCCATACCGGGAGACTTTGATCTCCAGTGCGAACTACCGAAAGGGAAAAGCCCCTCTGGCAGATCAAAGCTCTCACTTTAAAAAAGACCTATCAGTGCGAACTACCGAAAGGGAAAAGCCACTCTGATCAGGCGCGACCTAAAAGTGAATCAGTGAAAATTACTAACGTCATAAGGCAAAGTTCTATTTAAATTAACTACATATAAAAAGTAAACTACGTACTAAAACTTTCATCCACTAAATAATCGATCCGCCCTTCTGGCGCCCTTTATTTTTTCTATCCGCCGGTCAATATATATGTGACAATATTTATATTTTAAACGCCCAAAGACCTAGTTCTCATAGTCGAAATTGCGATCTTATTATTTATACCATCTAAGATGAATAAATGTACAACTTTCAGTGTTATCTGCAGTATGAAACAGTCGATAACCAACAATTAATAACACATACCGGTTCAGAATAGTACAGTCTATATGCAGATTTATACAGGTTTCTGACCCAGGTCAAAGTTGTTCCGGGCGACTCAAAGCGACTCAGGGCAAGTCTAAATCGGTTCAAGACAGGTTCAGGGCAAGTTCATTTCATCTTCATCTTCAGGTATATGACCTAGGTCTTCAGCAGCCAGATTCTAATTTTACTTATAGATATGAGCATTCTAGTGCGTCTTAGTGATTCCAATTTTATTATCGCTCGAATTCAAAATGCCTTTATCTGTCATTTGAATTCGATTGTTAAACACGTCCCTACTGAACACATAATCTCACTAGCAGATAAGCTCATAATTCATGATATTCATAATTAATTGTATCGTTTGCAGTTTGCGGAGAAGAGCTGTTTCGTTTGCAAACATTGCATTTGTCGAATTCCGATAATTTTCGTAAAATAAAAACAACGTAGGTACAAGATAATAAGTAATATAGATACTCTAGGGACGAAGCTTTACTATACCCAAGAACAATCTATACCACTTAAAATATATCTGTTTTTAAAGTAAAAGGAGATCATTGGGAGGTCCTAGTTGATTTTATGAAGAAAAACAAAGACTTCGCCTGTGGCCATTTTCCTACCGCCAGCGCCAGTGGTAAAGAAACCTTTAAAAACTGTGAGCTGATCTAATAATAAAATCAAATAATTTGGGTTATGGGAACAGGCCTGTTGAAAATCGGCAGAAGGTAACTTAGAACGTTTTCTCTTAAGAGAACGTTTCATTTAAGATAAAATAAAGCAAAATTTCCATTGTCTTTAGTCCTATGACAAATGTGTTAAGTTTTCTATTTTCGTTAAATATATACAATAGGTCTAGCAAGTCCTTGACTAGGTCATATTTTAAGGAATTCTGTATATTACTGCTATGTAAACACAGTCACATGTCAAGCATTATGTATGTAGAGATTTTTTCCTATTTACCTATTACTATTTTAGTCTTGAGTTTTCAAATCAAATTTGACGAAGAAGGCATTTGAAATCAAGAAGTGGCAAAGCCAAACAGGCGGTGGCCCTGATGTTAACGAGACGCTAACATATTTGGGCCATAGAGTGTTGAATATTATTGGAATAGTACAATAATTGAAGGCTGTGGAAATAATGAAGGATCATGACTACCTAGGAAATAGAATTAGGTATCAAAGTAAAACACATCTACAAGAGCTGCATGCAGATTGCCTTTTTAAGAAATGCAGTTGCTGATGGCTTGACGAAGATTAACAGTACCTTGGATAACCATTTAAAAAATCTTTATACAGCCTTAATTAAAAAAAAAGTGTTGTTTGTTGTTTATGACAGTGATGTCAACTAGAAAATATATATTAACTATATACAATGTTTGGGGTTTAGCGTTTTCAAATTTTGGTATAAACAGTTGAAGAACTAAACAGTTGAAGTAGATGGTTGATTTAAATCCTTATTTATCTTACCAAATAAATCTACTTCTAACGTGACGCAAGTTGCAAAATATTATTTTTTATACTCGTCTTCTTCATCATCGTTATGCGGTACTTGTAACCTACGTATTCGATTAAATACATGAACTAAACGAGACTTCATTCTTAAAAATACAGAATCTTGTGCGGTACCCTCAAAGTCAGCATTAGTATTAGAAATTGAGTTTAGAGATTTATCTATTCCAGCTTTTTCAGAATCAAAATCTAGCATTCCAACTAATGCTTCAGATATCTCGTGTTTCTCTAATTCGCGTTCTTTATTTAATAAAGCATTCAAAATTTTTCTCTCTGCACGAATTTTTAATTCATAATCTAGCTCTAATCCAAAAGATGGTTATTTCGAAAAACTTCCGCCATTATGATATTTTAGAAAAATAAAATGTTCAAAAGAGTTATCAAAATGTTATAAAAATTTAAATATAAATCAATATGTTGGCTTAAAAATCGTTACACAAGAATAAGACACTGAAATTTAACAAACTTCAAGCTTTTGTAAGACCCTGTACATTATAATAATTTAAATTTCAAATAGGTATGCAATATTGTAAGAACTAGAGAATAAAAATATACTTTAAGTTAACCAAAGTGTGTAAGTTCAACCTAAATGTTGTCACGAATAGTACAATGACTGGGCCTCTTGATTAATCTTTACGCTAACGCTTCCGCCAATCTGTCACTGTATGTTTTATCCGTGATGCCACGCCTTGCTTAGCGTGCAGGAGTATAACTCAGATGATTCGGAATCGTTTTACGTCAGGTGAGAAGAGATGATATAGAAAGCACTTCAGTTAAAACAATAACAACGTCTATTGGTCCATAGACTTAATGATAAAACTTTAACAATGTCTATTGGTCAGAAACGTAATAAGATTCTGTTATACCCGATTACTAAGGCGTGCATGCTTTCTCGATTTGAGGTATGTTTTTGAATTGTATGTGGGTCTTTGGTCACTGCTTTACAAATATAGTTTTTTTAAGAGTTTTGTGCTGTGTTTTATTTAAGGTTGGTTTGTTCGATAGATCACTCGAATACTCCACTACCCTTTGAACTATATGACCGACTCTACTTAGCAACTTACATTTCTCAAAACTTTGACAAATTTATCATCGATTTGACTTTTGCTTCTGCGGTTATGAAACCCCTAGACTTAGCAACCATGTGGCTAACCAAATACTATGTTTGGGTAATGAGAAAAGGCGTAGAACTTGAAGCAGCCATGTGGCAAATCTAGGAGCGGATAGAACCTGAAGCAGCCATGTGGCTAACCTAGAAGCTGGTTTTAGATGAGACAAAAACCTGCCGAACTGAAGGCTCGGTAGCGTATTTATAATATAAAAAGTGCTGACCATTGCTCGCTTAAGGTTCATAATAGCTCCCGTTGATTGCTCCCGTTGTTTATAGTTTTCCTTTAACGCTTATATAACAATATCCAAGTTCAAGTTCAGGACAGGGTGATATTTATTAAGTAGCTCACGATATCTATAAACACAAGTAGTCAATGGGAAATTTATTGAGCCACCTCACCAAATATAAAATAAAAATAAGATACAATTAAAATTAAAGCATACTCGAACCCCATGTTGGGCGCCACTCCTCTATGGCAACATTTCCTAAACACAATTAGCAAACTTACCAATAGATGCGAACGGCAGCCAGTAATAGGTATAGTGGAGAGCTAGATTCGTGAATTTTTCGGTACACATTAATAAAGATATTTGGCGCCATTAATAAAGATATTTGGCGCCATCTAGTTAACAGAGACTCAACTAGGAAAAATCTATAATGTTATTAAATCCTAAAAGTAATTTTTGGGGCAGCTTTTCAATAAGGCGTAACATTTCCCCAAAATAAATAGTTTATTCTTTCCCTACTATGAATGAGAACCCTAGATATAAAAATCAATTATACAGTACAATTACAATCACATGTATAAACAATAAAGCAATAGAAAAAAACGCGCCTACATAATATTGGCTATTATAGACAATCGTGCCAGATACAAACTGTTAGGCAAATATCCTGCGTATCAATTAATAGGTAACTAAAATGGTGAGTTCGTAAATAGCGCACAGGGTTTAAAATTCATAAATTTTATTCTGCTGCAACGATATAAAATAACGCATGTGAAACTAGTTACTTCATATGTAGAAAATCTAAACTTTGCCAAGGCTGTATTACACAATGTTAAATGATATTACTTACAAGATATGAAGTAAGCATTTCTAATCTCAACTTATTCTCCAAATTAATACCAGTATTAGTATATGTAGACGGTCTATGCATCTCCAAAACACTTCAAATCATAACCTGGCTGTCCCAAACATTGGTACCCAACATCCAGCCGATGATAAGCAAAAAGGGCATAACACGCAGGTGATGCATGATGGTTTTAAACCAAAACACGCAAAATAGATATCGCAATTAAGGCAAAGCGATCAGCGCTATACGTGTGCTAGAGCGGTACCCGTAGAAAGGACCCTAAAATCAATTGTTGGTCTTAGCAAAAAATAAGTATCTTACATTGAAACGATTACTCATAACCTAACTAGTTTTTCATCATACCTATAGAACCATCTATAGGGCCTATTGTCTGGTAAAACCCAGTGGAACAAATTAGGTAGTGTCCATTCTAGACGTCTTCAAAATCAATAATCGTTAATTACAAGGATCAGCAATATGAGAGCAACAGTCAACAGCAAAATAGATTCTTCTAGAAAGATTGGAAAATACAATTAATTCCACTGAAGCGCTATGAAATTTCTTAGAAGTAAAGACAAAAACAAGATAAGTATTGTTCTTGGCTCAGTTTGGAGTAGGTTTCCAATTATATTTTATAGTATTTAGCTACTGGAAGTACTTGTACTCTTGCGTACTACTGTGCTAGGATGACATACTGAACTTAACGATTTTGCTATTTTCTTGGTGTCTATGATGGATGTTGTTCTATTGAGGACTTTTATGTATTAGTATTACAGGTTTGAGAACCTGTTGTTTTGAGTTCCATTTAATTGGTTTTGGTTAGTTTTGCTTAGGCAAATCAATACTCAGTCTTGTCTTTTTGGGAAATATCTAATTGTTTTGGTTTTTGCCTTATGCCTATTGTTATAGAATAAGTGAATATTATTTTAGTATGATAAGTTGAGTGATAATAGTATATTAAAAAATTAGTTTCAAAAGACCGTATTTTTTCGTACGAGCACGAAATTAAGAAACGAGACGCTTGCGGGGAGTTTCCTAACGTGCGAGTGCGCTAAATGCCTTTTAAAACGTCTATTTTATACTTTTTTTTCTATTTTGCAGATTTTTTAGCGAAAACATTAATTTATTCTATACTCGACCAGCAGTTATGCGGCCATCTTGTAATTTTTGACGTCTTTATCACTAGAAGTTCCATTGAAAGCGGTGTCGAAACTTTTGCTAGTGGGCCTTGACATTGAACAATTTTGTTAATATCATAGCAACCAGTCAACAAAATTCGTATCTAAATGAACCTCTTTGCGACACGCATTTGTATATCCAAATGGAATCATTTTGATCGTAAAATAGAAATCTTTTCGGTATACATTGCTAAGGTGATATCAATGTTGAGTTTGTTCTTTGGGTTTGGCTACAGTGTTCTGATTAGATTTAAACCAATGCGTTTGAAACAAATCTGAGTTATGTTATGGTGTTTAATCTGATTACTGGATACTGGTAAGCTGAATATTGATATGAATAATTTTATCACATTGTTTATTGGTGATATTTTATTATTCTAAGTGCCAGTTTCTCGAAGCCCGAATAACTTTATTCCTAGAATAATTGCTATGGTTACAATTATTGTATTAAAAATCGTTGTCATAAAAAATATTTGAAGAATAAAGTTATCCATACTTTAAGAAACTGGGCATAATCGACTTTAGTCTTCTGACGTTTTGGATATCGTTAATGATATAGCGATTTTGTTTTTATTACATTACCGTCTAGTTCCTCGGCTACTGATTATTTCTGAATGAACCTTACCTATTTGTGATCAAACTCGATTTGTGACCTAATTGATTTTGACTTGTCTCGATTTTGTGATTTTGACCTTTCTCGATTTTATTTCTTTCAAGGCGGGTGATTGACGAAGTTATCAAGAGTTAAAAATAATTCAGTATGTAAGTTCATAGGATATAAATCTCGGTAATGATAATTTTGTTATGAGTAAAGGAACCCCTGCATTTAAGCTGGTCTATTTTTTTTAAGTAAACTAAAGACACATGAAGTTCTATCTTATGATAAACTCTGTTACTCAGATTGGTGATATTGTTTTATAATAGTAGTCTTTTAAAATGCTGTTAATATAGACCATTTTCATGACTGAGATTAACAAGCAATTATGAGTGTAAATAACTATAAAATTACCGGTCTACCCTTGTCTGGCTCAATACAAAATTGAAGTCTTCACCACTTGCTCTTTGGTAATATCCTGCAGCATAAAAAGTCAATGGGGTCAATACTTTGAGGTCATTCGTAATACTATTAACGTATCATGATATATGGTCTTAGATTGTCGCAAAGTTCAATGCACAATACTTTAGAAATAAGCATCTAACATAGGGCTCCTTTGTCAGCGTTTTCCAATTTGCCGCCTACCTACCGCCCTCCACCAATCTAAAGATTTACAACGTAAAAGTCACTTGATTCGAAAGCAGATTAGAATCGTTCTATGGGGATTCGAAGCTTTCGACTTCAAACAAATGGGATTGAGGGACAGATATCACTCGACCACCACTTGAACTATATTTAGGCTAGTGAGAGTTAGTTGGGTTAAGATGATAGTTTGAGTTAGCTTTGGTTAGTTTGATCTGAAATTAACAAAAGCCAACCCGCTATGAACCGGATCTCCCTAAACCGCTTTAAATCGGCACTAAACCGCTTTGAACTAGCCATAATGTGTGTATATAAGCTTGTATAAAGCTATAATACAGACCTGTATAAAGCTGTGTACAGACCTGTATCACTACTCGGTTAATTGTTGGCATTTTTTGTATTTTTTTTATTTATGAAGTGATCAGCATACTAGATATCAGTGGTATGATAAATTGTTTTAAACCATGACATTTTCAGTAAAATATGGATATTGATGCACAATATTTTAAACTCATGCAGTCTAGATTTTATTAACACATATGAAGCAACCAAGCCCAAATCACTAGCAATAAAATAATACATAGGTATTTACCATACAACGGGAACCTGGGATGGGCTAGTCTGGTTCACAGACGGGTCCAGAATGGGAACACTGTAGCTGGTGCGTACAGTGAGGCCCTGGTCGAGAGCTATCCACCTCACTGGGCGGGCAACTACGCTTTTCAAAGCGGAAATTTTTGCGATCATGATGGGGGTCTAAGAGTCATTAAAGCTCAACGTCGGTGACGGCAGGATTTTCTTCTGCTCCGACAGCAAGGCCGCACTCATGGCGCTGAAGTCGTTCCGCACGCGCTCTTTGTTGTAAGAGAGTATAGAAGCTGGCTGATTAAACTTACAAAGCTTAAAAAGGTTACGTTGGTCAGGGTACCGGGACACTCGGGTGTACCGGGAAACGAGGCCGCTGATGCCTTAGCCAGAGAAGGCTCCGCACGCAGATACTTGGGGCCTGATTCCTGTATAGGGATCGCCCAGAGTGGTCGCGAAAGAGCTTTGGAGGCCTGAATGGAGGGCGGGGCAGAGGAGGTATGGCGGACGGCTCCGGGGATTTAGACAAACGAGGCTCATGATACATGGGCCCGCGAAGAGTCTCGCCAAGGGGAACGAGTGCAGAGCCTTGGTACGATTCTACACAGGGCACTGTAGTCATAGACGGCACCTGACCCTGCTGATAATTGCAGAGGAGGGGAATTGTAGATGGTGCATGGAGGACGACGAGATCCCTACCATCTACTTACGGAATGCCCCGCCTTCGCGGTGGCAAGATTCATAATCTTTGGCGTGACGTCGATTGAGCCAGATTCAGTGCGTCGTGTTAGTCTGAAGGAGATGCGGGCTTTCTTAAGGAGGATCGGCGTCCTGGACGTTTTCTAATGCGGAGTGGGAGTGCAACGGGCCTAATTGGTGGCCTAAGTTTAAGGCCCGCTAGGTGACCCCTTCTGATACTGATAACATAATCATTAATATTTTATTTATTATATCTTTAACTAAAATTAAGTGAAGAGTAGTGGCTGTGTGCATGTATGAATAATGGCTAAATGAAACACTTTCTATTCCATGCAAAATTTGCATGGAATGCAAAGTGTTTCATTTACTTTAACTAAAAAGCTAGCATATTAAAAATCAATAGCTTAACCTTTGAAATTCGGACATTTATCATATTCAAAAATAACAATATTCCAGATATCGTAATCCCTTATCTATAAAAACCTGATAAAAATGGTTTCCTAGCAATAATTCTTTAGAATTTTTTTTTTATGGAAGTGGCACACACACTAAAGGGAGACCCTATGGCGCTCGACGAGCGGTGTGTGTGCGAAGTTGTTGATTGACAGGGCTCTTGAATATTCGTAAGTTGTAATTAATGGGAAACGGATGTCCTGGGAGTGAGTTCCAGAGTGATGCAGTGCGCCAGACAAAGGAGTTCTTGTAAAGCGATGTTCTAGGTGTTTCCAGTTGTACGACGAACTGGTGCGCTCTTGCCGTCTGTCGTGACTGTCTCACAGGAGTTGCCAGGGGCGGGATGAGGCGGACCAAATCCTGGGAACATTTGCCGTGAAAGTAGCTGTAAAACAGAGATATCTCGGCTACATGTCTGCGATGTTCCAGACTATCTAGATTCCGGGTCAACTCCGGGTCGCCGACGAGACGCACAGCTCTCTTCTGAATGGAATCCAGCAACTATAGGGTGTGCTTTGGTGCGGCACCTTAGATATGTGAGCAATATTCTAAGCACGCTCGTATTTGCGCTTTGTAGAGCAAGAGCAACTGCTGCGGTGTATAGAGTTTTTTGTTGCGAAATAGCGCACCAAGTTTCTGGGAGGCTGATTTTGCGATGTTAGCAACGTGGTCATGCCAGGACATATTGCTGTTGACCGAGATACCCCGATTGACGAGGATGAAGGAATGGTCGACCGTGCCATAATGATGTCAGGGCCCGCTGTATTGGCCCTCTTGGTAAACGTGGTTGCTTGGGTCTTTGGTGCATTGAACTGGACCAAATTTCGGTCGTCCCAAGTTTGAACTTTCTCCAGGTCTTGATTTATTGCCGTAATCTGCTCCTGTTTGCGGTGATGAGTCTCAGTCGATGGTAAGGGTTTTTCTGATCTAAAGTGGAAGACAAGGGTACTGTCATATGCAAAACTGTAAACAGGATTACTTGTTTCGGTCAGCAGGTCATTAATGTAGATGAGGAACAGAGTTGGTGAAAGTATTGCGCCCTGAGGCACGCCCGCGTTGATGGTGAATGTGTCCGAGGTGTGTCCATCGACTGCAACGTGCAGAGATCGGCTCTTAAGGAAACTGGGAAGCCAGCTACAGAGAGAGGCTGGCAGTCCGAAGGACGGTAGTTTTTTGACCAGTCCGTCATGCCAAACTCTGTCGAATGCCTTTGAAATATCTAACGCAATCGCTCGAGACTCTCCGTAGTTCTCAATTGCCCTACTCCATATATGAGTGACATAGGCCAATATATCTCCTGTCGATCTCTCTTTGCGAAAGCCGTATTTATTATCGCTGATTATTTTGTTGTTCTCGAGGTACTTGAGTAGTTGCTGATTGACTACACGTTCCATGACTTTGGAGATTATTGGAAGCAAGGCAATTGGACGATAGTTTGAGGGCGTGGTCTTCGTGCCTTTTTTTGGAACAGGTTGCACTCGAGCAACTTTCCAAGAAGATGGGTAAATCCCTTTTCCGTAAGACAGAGAAAAAAGCCTGGAAAAAACGGATGTTAGTTCGTTGGCGCAGTTTTTTAACACGATGGCAGGTATTCCGTCCGGTCCTGATGCCTTTTGCGTATCTAGATTCTTAAGGATTTTACGAATATCACGGTGATGAAATTTGACTTCTGCCATGGTAGTATTGATGTTCGATATGCTGTGGAGAGTCTTGCCTTGGGGGACGTCTAAGGTAGAGTGCGAAAAAAACATTTTGGCGAGCATGTTTGCTCTTTCCTTAGCTGTAGTCGCCGTGATACCGCGTTCGTCTGTGAAAGGTGGGAGAGACGTTTCTGTAAAGTTGTTACTTACTGCCTTTGCTACCGACCAGAAATTCCTGGAGCCACTGCAAAAGTTTATTCCTGATCCTTTGATTGTGTTTGTCCTTAGTTTCGTCGATAACACGCTTGCATTCGTTTCTCGCTTCGACAAAATAATTGCGATTATCAGCGGTCTGATTTTGCTGCCAGTACTTGTAGGCTTGCTGTTTCCTACCCACAGCTCTTTCGCATCTTCTGTCGAACCAGGGCTTTCCTTTTGATGGTAACTTGACGGAATTTAGGATGTATGCTTCCATTCCTGAGGAGATTACTTGCGTGATCTTTTCGCAGCAGACTGACGGGTCGTCAGCGCCAAAGCAGACGTCGAGCCATGGAAAATCTAGGTAGAACTCCCTTAGATCGTCCCAGTTTGCAGAATTGTAATGCCAGATTTTGCGAAGCAATGGTGGATCCTTCTGTATGAGCGACAATTCACAAACCGTTGTAATAAGTTTGTGGTCGGAAGTACCTAATGGCGGAACAACTGTAACTGTGTACTGGTCAGGATTGGTGGTTAGAAAAAGATCCAGGAGGGCGGCGAATGCGCCCCTCTCTGAGATTCGAGTTGGTTCGTCTACAATTTGAGTAAGCCAGCAGCTGATGGCGAATGCTTCAGCCTCTCTACCTTCGTTGTCGGTCTTGTTGTGATGTTTGAGCCAGTTGGTGATGTGGGCATTGAAGTCTCCCAGAACGACTATTTCTGAACTGGGGTGATCGACCTGTATTAAGTCAAAAGTGGTAGCTAGTGTTGAGAAAAAGCTTTGGTAGGCTCTATCTCTCGGAGGGCGATAGAGACAACAAATAAACTTGCTTAATTCCTTGGCGGTGAACTTGAGCCACATGACGTCAAGATTGTTTGGTTCGAGTGTTTCCTCGCGGTGACATAAACGGTCGCTTCGGACAAAAAGGCATATTTCGAACTTATGTCTAAATCGGGTATGTAAGTCGTAACCAGGACTGTTGTTGTTGTAGAACATACTTGTGTTTCTGTAAGGGCTAGTATGTGTGGTCTATTTGCTTGTGGATGTTGGTGTACCGAATTTATGTTTGTATTTAGGCCTCTTATGTTGCAGAAATCAATTCTAAATTGGTTTGGTATCTTTGCTGTCTGTGAAATGCGGAATGAAGGGCTCCCAGGGCCACCCAGCGCCCGGAGATCCGAATGGCAGGGGAATATTTTGATCCTGGAAGCACCATCATGTCCATATTATTATTTTCCTACTGTGGAACCCGGAACCACCAGCGCGGAAACGGAAAGTGATTCGGGAAAACCACTTAGCGCTGCCCAGTTCTGGTGGGGTGGTCTTTCACCGGACGATGCGAGTAGGCGTATGCATCTACCACCTGGGGCCGCTTTTACTGGATGCATCGGCCTCAGACTCTTTCCTTTGGTGGTCCCTAGTCTGACAGGAGTAGAAATAGGGTTTGTTGGGTAACTCCCCAGTGATCAGCTCCAGACTTTGTACTTTGGTGTTCTCCAGCCTGGAGGAGGACGATGGGATTTGATGGGCCACATCCCGTGGCAACTCGGAATGGTGGGGGCGTCACTCCCCGTAATCAAACTGCTGTCACCAGTTTGACGTCCCTGCCAGCTAATACAATGCAGCCCCTCTTGTCACAAACTGTCATTGATCAGCTCCTGACTTTGGTGTTCTCCAGCCTGGGAGAGGACGATGGGATTTGATGGGCCACATCCCGTGGCAACTCGAAATGGCGGGGGCGTCACTCCCCGTAATCAAACTGCTCTCACCAGTTTGACGTCCCTGCCAGCTAATACAATGCAGCGCCTCTTGTCACAAACTGTCATTGATCAGCTCCATACTTTGTACTTCGGTGTTCTCCAGCCTGGAGGAGGACGATGGGATTTGATGGGCCACCTATTAAAAACCATGAGCATTGTCTTCTGAAAAAAAGGTGCTTACTATAATTAAAAATATTTTTTCTTCAAACGTCAGTAAATCCGTCATTACTCGACTGTGTAGACGGCCGTGAAATTTATTTTTTCCTCCGCCGGAGCATTACTTTTCACTTTTCCGCTGGCGGAGGTAAAAGTGTTGTCATAGCAACATAGATACAATACAAACAGACAACAAAATAAGCGTCAAAAACTCAAGATTTATTAAACTACAATTTGTATTTATCACTCAATTTGTGACTGCATTTCTAAAAATCACTAATTTCGGAACAAATTGGTTATTATTAAATCGAACTTACTCAATAACTGCTTATTAATACGAAATTAAAACGCAATCGGAGACGCAATCTTAAAAAAGTAATTATTGTTGACAGTGTCCACTGACAGCTTTATGTTACATTACTATAGCAACAACCTGTGCCTATTCACCGACACCGGTCTTAGCCGCCTTGCGAACCCACTTATCTTTAATAATTATTAGATATTATTACTATTAAAAAGAGATGTTTTTGCATTAATTTGTCGACATTTGAAGAAAAAACAGCATATTTTATTTGGAGACAAGTTACTTTTCATGGCTTGCTCTCTATTACCAGCCTCACTCCGTTCGGCTGTTAAACACGAGCGCGCCATGATAAGTATCACTTTTCCTCCATATAAAATAATATACTATTTCCAGATGTAATGCTCGTACTAAAAAGCCTGATTAAAATTTCATAAATTTATATCTGAAGTAAAAACCTTGAAACCTAATAGGCCTGTTTTCTAATACTACAAGTATATTATATAGCTTAGCAATGAAAACCAGGCACATGTTAGTCAAAGATATAATTCCAGGTCTTCATGATCTTAAATTAATTTAATTATTTAGTATATTAAAAGGCAAGAGGTAATCATGAAAACCAAGCATTTACCTTAATCAAAGATACCTGAACGTTTATCATTAAAAATATTTTTCTAGATCTGACACTAATTGAATTGTTTACCATATCATATCGGAAGTTATAGTCCTAAAAACATTATACAATATTTATCTAGACTAAGTATGTAAAAGTAAGAGCTTGCCCCTAAAAAAGCAAGGCATTTGTAATATTCAAAAATCTATACTATGCGTTACACTTTTTTAAACTAAAATAATTAACTTCAGGATTAGCTCAAACCAAGTCCAAATGATTAGATGATCAGCATTGAACGAACTTTATCTAATCCATGAAAATAACTAGTAATGAAAATCTCTAAAGACGATCCCTGAAGATATTTCACTCGAGTCGAAACCTGGTCCTAACCTTGAATATATAAAATGAATTTCGGTGTTTTAATGTCCATAAAAGATTTATATTTCAATTACATTCTGCAAAATTAAAGGATTATTATTTATTTAAGCATGTTTTATTAATATAAGCAAAAAATTAATAAACCAGGTAGACTTCGAGAAAAAAAATACAGAAAGAGTCAACGGTTGGCCAACTATTTAAGTTTTTATTATTTTAAAAGTTTACTGTTAATTCAAAATAAGACAAGTATGTAAGTACACTTAATTAATTTATTTTGTAGCATTTGTAATGGCTTCATTACAAACCAGAAGTGAAATTGAATTAAAAGTACTTTTTTGGAATAACTAAATTTAAAATAATGCAATAAACAGCTAATTGGTAAGTTTATTATTTGAATTTTCAAGTATTAGTTCGAAACTTGGTGATTCAATACTTTTAAAACATGACGGTGCATTCTCGTTCGTTCTATATTTATTATGTATAAGTAGGCATCGAACTTGAATTAAATTGTGGAAACTTATTTTCAATTTATGACTAGCTTCAATACGGCTTTATTGAATTTATATGTGTGATATAGGTATTGATAGTTGTTGCTAAGTTTTCTTATTAGATACCGTATTTATTATAATATTTGTCGTGGACTGCTGTAAAAATCGCTCTTATTTACCTGATTATATATTTTTTTATTTACTCTGATATCTCTATCTCCCACGTGATGTTACAATGAATAGTTCAAATGTAATTCAACATATTTAGAAAAAAGAAACATATAATATGCATGATATTTCACAATATTCAATATTTTGTATACAAATTGGAAGTGATTAGCCTTTAGTCCAATCATATTGCGACACTACTACATAATGAAATGAACAATACCCTTGTTTAATTTTCTATTGGCGAATATGATAAGCACATCCGTTTTATTTCAAAATGAATATATAAATTATTATTTGTTTATTTTACGTACAAGAAGTTTTGCCAATATAATGTTTTATGGAAATAAATTTGAGTTAATAGTACATAGTAATAGTAATAATAATTAGCGGTACATATAGCAAGTTTAGTCGGGGTTTATTGAATACGATGGATGCCAGATAGTGGCAACCATAGTGCGTAATAAAAAGTTTCATTATCTCTGGTATATATATCGGGCCTTTTCTTTTGTCTTCGTTATATAGTAATAATTAGCTAAACAGGACGCTATTAATAATTTCTGCCATTTGGGTACATCGGACTGATGGCACTCACATAGGCCGAAACTAATCTTGATATTAGCTGCAGCGATGATGGTATTTGCTTATGTGCGCCTGCAATTATTCTGGGCCCATATACTGGCATTAAATTCTATTAAGTAAGTCTAACTAAGTCCAGTGGCATAACAAACACTAATTGTAGTAATTTTGATGACAAATAAAAGTTTTCCAGAATTCCTGTTCGAAATACTAGCAGGATAATAAAATCAAATGTTCCATTCTTTTCTTAATTGCTAGTAGTTTATCTCTTTCTTCTCTTTTTTGGCTGGTGTTTTGTTATGGTAGACATAAGATTTAGTATAGACACAAAATTGTTCCTGATTGCAGATACCGACTGCCAACGAGGTGACGTTCTTTCTGTCCATAACGTTTTAAGAGTAAATTTTATATTCTCATTTTTTGCTACTCTTAAATTGTTCCATCTTTTTATACCATGTCCAAAGAAAACATAAATTTTTTGACAAATATCAAAAAAGTCTTTTGATAGCTAGCAATTTTTCGGGCTCCAATATGACTTTGGCTCCCATTTGTTTTTTTTGTTTCGATTTCGAATTAAAAATATTATTTATATTGTAGTTTTTTATTCAGACTTGAATTAAGTTTTTCCAGTGTTTATAAATTTCCATTCATCTGAGTAAAAAAATAATAGATGTTAGAAAAACCAGAAAACAAACACGAAATAAGATAAAAAAAACAGTTTTATTGAACCAAAACATAAATTAGTAAAATAAAATAATATTTAAATTAACGGAAAGAAATACACTGAGGTTAACGGTAACACCAACACCTTTCTTCGAAAAAAAATCACATACATAAGAGTAAATACAGCCAGATTTGGGACTAAACACTAACCACTCACGGAGGACTTTTCGTCATTTACTTTTACTTTGTAAAATCCTGAGCTTTGTAATTGCCTGGTTTTTACCGTGAAATTGTTTCGCACACCCACTTATTTTGTTTATATTTAGTTCTGTATGTTTTTAATAAAATGTTCCTTAATCTTCGGCCAGTCTTCTAGATCAAGGGGAAGTGCCTCGTCGCCTTCTTGAGAAGGCGACGCCGACGAGGCGAGGTCCTTCTTATTGGTTGCATTGTCAATTTCTGAAGTACTGATGTCACCAGCGTCAGTGTCTTTGTTTTTCGATCAACCTTGTAAGATTATTACTGGTTGGATTTACTTCTTGATACACTAAACTAGACGTTTCTTTTAACATATCATTGTTTTCTTGGGCTGTCAGAAGATATATCAACATTGCATTTTACTGCTTTTCTTTTTCATTTTCCCTTAATTTATTATTCTTCCGCTTCTCACTACCACTTTTATAGTTGTAACTCGTACTTATTAATCTGAAATTAAAAACAAAATAAAAATGTGTTTTATTAATTTACTTTAAACTTCAAGATAATAAAAAACAAATTACGAAAAAATCTATTAGCTAATTACATAAAAGGTATATACCTATTAACCTTAATTTTACCTTCTAGGGTAAACAATTTCAGACACGGGTACAAAATGATGATAAACAGTCCAAACGTCACTTTAAAACTAAATAAGAATAATTAAGAATAGAAATAAAAATGTACTACCTACATTTTCTCATTCGCATGAGAAAATGTATTAAAAAAAAATATATTTTTATAACTATGTAGTTTTTTATGTTGCAGATTTCGGGCCCCACATGCCATGGGGCCCTAGGCCCGGGTCTAATGGGCCTAATGGAAAAATAGGCCCTGCTAGCCTTCACTGACTAGTGTATAACCTGCTGCCTGTGGGCCGGCTCACCGTGTTCAGACACGGGGGTAAGGCTTGTCTAAGGACCTGCTTGATATGTAAATATCTTACTTGACTATTAGCACAGATCTATATAGCTACGCAACAGATACCTCTTCCAATGCTTTTTATGCGGGACCAAAAATGTTCCCCGGCTCCAGCGAGCGGGTGAACCAGTCGTCTAGAAACGAGTTGGTGTTGCCAAGTTATCACGTCGAACAATATTCCGGCTGACTTTTTGACCCGCTCAAATCATCGAGTTTTATTATCAATATTTACGTATTGAATTGACACAAACATATTTTTTTAGAAAAATACAAATTTCACATGTTTTATTAAGTATGATAGTTTATTAATAGTAAAACAAATGAAACGGCAATTTAAATAAACAAATTTAAAATATTGATAGTAGAGTTTAAAACAAAATTAAATGCTACTTTGACATGTCGATAAACATTTCAAAAATTCCTTTGATCTTCGTAACAAAAACCTGCGTGATAATATTATTACTTAATACAAATAAGATATATTACAGTTTAAGTTAACAAAATTTGTAATGACCTTTTACACCGATATTTAAGGTGAGTTTTAGCCCATGTTCAAGCAAACCCCATTCACTGAATCTGATAATGAACTTTAATTTGACATAATATAACATACGATTGCCAAAAAAAAAATGAGTAATAACATAATGTTGTATGAAAGGTAAACTACAGTTCGCGACTTGGCAACACGGCGGGGCAAAACACGTCTAAATAGGAAAATATTTATGTTTATTGCATTATTGGCGAGCGACACTTTTAATACCGTTGCGTAGCTATATAGATCTGTGCTACTAGCCACCAAAGCATCCGTATCTCCGCAGCTTGATCCGCGGGACGCGACCATTGCGCATTGATGCTGTTACAGAATTACCGGAGCAGACTTATTAAGTCTTCAAAACATTGTATATATTGTACATAGCACTTTATTCCTAGTTTATGTTGTACATATTGTGGCGTCATTTTAAATATTCTGAACTCCTACTCCTTGACAGTGTTGAATCAAGGTTTTTTATACTTTTCCTATCACTATCATAATTATAAAGCTTCCGCCAACCAATTCCCAAAGCGACTTTGAAGGGTATTCCCAGAGAAAGTTCAAGCTGCCTTCAGTATCACAACCCCTAGATTGTAAGTTAGGCATAATATCGCCCCCCTAAGGGTATCCCATCTGTGGGCCAAGTTTTAGATGGTACTACGACCGGCGTAACCACAGCTAGTAGGCAATGTGATTGTATTGCAGAAATTTAGAAATAAAAATATTGCTTGCTCGCTATGCTCTAAGACAAGTTATGAGCAGCACAATAAACATTAAAACAGAGTTTTATCCACAATATCGAATCATAATTATTGCACTCGACGCGCGTTTCCCTAGCATCATTTGGATGATTAAAACTAAACTTAAAATCCGCCTAACTCTATTTTATACTGTTTGCTTAAGCTCAAGCGGAACCAAAGGAACCAATCCTTGAATCACAATACAATTGATTATACGGAAAACGCCTTCTATCTATATTTAAACTATTCTTACATTTAATAATTTCCATACTTTAATATGCGTCTAATAGTCTCCAATATTATGAATTAATTTTAATTCTTTAATTTTTATTCTATGCTAATTATCAAAAGCATGCTCGGCAACACCTGTTTTTTTCTGTTCGACCGTACTTTAAATGATCTATGTGTTCCTTGAATCTCGTTCTAGTTTGCCCAACATATTTTTTATTACATTCCATGCATCCAATGGTATATATTCCACTTCTTTTTAATATTTAAATTTTGTCCTTTGGACCACCTAAAAGTTCTTAATGTTAAACTGAGTGTGGTATACTTAAACCTATTTCCTTAGACACTTTTTGGAGTCCTCTAGTGTACTGGGGATTATATGGTATCGAGACATATTTTGTATTTTCATCCTGATTAACGAAAAAAGTGGAATCACGAATGGTTTTCTAAACAAATGATTATTAATTATTCTATTTATTAAGTTAGTATAACCATTAACTCTTGCTTTATTCTTAATTGTCTCATTTTCATTATCAAATCATCCGCTGCTGAGAGAAAAGTTAACCATTCAGTGTACTAAAAAATTAACGCTAGCCATTTTGTGTAGGTCGCAATGGAAGGAATCATTAGGAATATATCGGTTAGTGGCAGTACTTTTTCTTTAGATATGAAATTCTAGTGTGTTATGATCGTTCCTAGTTACTACTCAGGCAATTGGTATTATTTTTTAATTTCCAATCAATGACTATTAAAAAAAAACTAGACCAAACGTTTTATTCATAAGTACTAAATACGGCTATACTACAACAAAACGCTTTGTTGTGGTGCTAGAATTGAATTTGAAAACCACATTTTTCTAACTTTTTGTTGTTGTTTGTGTTGATCTTTTAATGTTTAACCCCAGATTCTTTCAATAAAATATCTTCCTTAGAAAAATGAAATTCACATACCACTAACCTTTGGGGCATGTATTGGCTTGTTTGCATCGATGCCCAATACAGTTAGCCGCTTCTCCCTTTCAATAGGCTGCAGTGGAATTCTATTAAAAAAGTGGAAAACTCCAATGGAAACTTGATGCTTCATTACACACACATTACATATACGAAACCAGAAATATCTATTTTATTAAAGCATAACATGGAAAATGATTCTATCTACAGAATGTCTTATACAGATATAATTTATATCTCGGTTACTATCTCAAAATGCTTAAGTATTTTTATGGTGCATGCCGAGAGAACGTTGTAGAAATGTCACTTACCAGTAGAAATTGAACGTTTTCATGGGAAAAAACACTGATTTTGCACACATGACAAATTCTCACTATTATTACACAGTTCCCTCATAATAAAATATGGTAAAATAGTAAAATAGTGCTAAAAACAGTTAAAAAATCCACAAAATTTCACATACCAAATCTTAAACAAGATGGCCGACACGAGTGACATGACAAAGAATCCGAGTCGGTAATGCCTGCGCATTGCGCCTCCTACTTTATAGCGTTGCAAATCTAAGATGAATAAATCAAAATAGATTTTAAAAAATTGGGAAAATAAAAAGTAACATACTTTGAAAACATCATTGTTTTTAGAGAAATTTGAATAAAATGTTATAAAGAATCTAGATATCTTTGTTATATGAAATCTAATGTTGTTTTTTAAGTTATTTGTGAAGGAATTAAATCATGTGATCTACTAATTAAGATATTAACTGGCAACTCCACGGCTAACGTTTATCAGAAAACTCCACGTGCTTTCATTCCATTAACTGCATGGTTCATTCAGGTACTTCCTAGCGGTTTGCATGTGAGCTCTTGTGGTATCACGTATTTAGTATAATCATCCGTCTATTTTTTATTTCGTATTTGGAACGTAGCTCTAGAATAGCTATAAAATTGCTTTTATTAGTTGAAACAGTACCCTCCGAAGATTCTCTATGGCCGTGAAAAGGTAAATCAAGTGTGGCCAAGATAATAATTACGTCAATTTTTTGTATAATTATTTCTTTCCATCTCTGTATAATATTTTGTTGATTATACAAGTCATCTACTTGAACACATTTTTCCATGAATCATAAACGAAACATGCTCGTACATGCACAACCGAATTTTCGTGGTCTTTAATTTTTTGGAAAATCCTTGCCAGTCTTTAATTCCTCTGCACTACAAGTCATGTTTATCGTTTGCTCCTTAATATGCAGCCTTCAATCTAGGGGAATAAAAGAGCCATATACTTTCTACTCGAAGTCCAGTTTTTGCGATAAAACTATAATAACTGCTACTAAATGACCGCCCTTTTCGCCTTTGGTGAAATTATGCTGTGCTTTCCATTTAGAGTCTATTATTTTGTCACACATGCATTAAGAAATCAGTGTTCTTATCACATCGGATAGTTCGTATTGGGTGTTGAAATTTTGTACTTAAACCTAGGAATTAAAGCCGCTTTCACTTTCATGAATTTCCTTACTTGTTGTTGCTACAGGCCCAGGTTCAGGTTCTGATGCTTCTGGGGTAGCACTTACATTTACACTCGTAGTTGCACTTAAAATTTTTTTTTTCTTATCTCGCCCTTTAATTCTCTTTCGAATTTGGTCACCACTTAAGTATTTCGTTTTCTATCCATTATCACTTAACTCAAATTGAGTTACAAGCCGTGAACGCGTCAATATTGCCCCCCCCCCAGCTTGTCAAAGTTCCTACGGGTTCTATATTCCTACTACTTAGCAGAATGGTTTCAATGCATAGGGTAGGAAGCGTTGCTTTTTAATAGCCAAGTAGAAATGACAATCAAGTCACAATTTCATAGGCAGCAGTGGAAGCTCGAGAATTTTAAATAATCTCAAATTTACAAAACTAAAAATCTTTAGTAAGTAGGTACATGTCTATTTTAAAGTAAATGTGGAAAATACTGGCATAAAAATCGATGGCCTATACTTCAATAATCTTTTTGTACAGATGACAATATCTGTCTCAGTGATGACACTGATTGGATTGAATGAAATCTTTGCTCATGTTCAAACTGCATAAAAATGAGCTCCCAGTGATAATGAAAGTTAGAACATCAAAATATACTGTCTTTGGCACCGAGGATAAAGAAATCGATCACGTTGAGAAGATCTTCCTAGATCGTATGCCATTTAACGAAAAATAAAATTAAAAAATCGAAATAGCTCGAATGATTTGGATGGCTTGAGGTATGAAGCGCAATTAGTTTTTTAAAATCTGCAATTTCCAGTCACAACCTATGGAATGAAAACATTAGTAAGTGACATGCAAAACAAAGAATTTCTCAAATAGACTACAGGCAAGAGGTTATTGAATTAATATATGGCCATTAAGTTGACTTAAGCCAAACGATTTATGTAGGGGAAACCAAGATCACTAAACATTAACAAGAGACTATAAAGTCTACTCTCAGTCGGCACTTTCGATGTAGCGTTTACAAAGGCGAGACGCCAGACTTACACCGTTGGCTGAGAATAGGGGAAGACGCGCTAAATTATGGACAAAATCGTGACACTAAAAGATGACTGCGTATAGATGGCGCTACTAG
>MU181983.1:90892-106773 GCA_016904865.1 Pissodes strobi
ATGTTGCAAAATGCAATAGAAATTATCTAACATTTACGTTCGGACTTATTTGCTCTATAATATCCATTGAGCAAAATTAGTTAAAATTTGTCAAGGCGCCAGATGTTTATCTGTTATCTTTATCTGATTTACATATACCTGCATCTCTATTTCTCCATTCCTCATCAGCCGACAGAATGTGTTCCTGTCATAATACTGATGTTTAGATGTCACTTTTGTAATCATAGGATCGCCTAGTTTTTTAGATAGACACAAATGAAAAAATAAATAATCTTTGTAGAGACGCCAGAGTGGCAGGTTGAAAATCCATTAAAAAAGCTTTCATTTTAAGATTTCTAGTTATGTTAAATTGGGTTTAATTTAGCAATAATTATTAGCCATACTGGCATGTTTGTTAAAGTTGATTGATATTCAGTAATAAAATTAACTCTAGTTATACCGACACATAGGGTTTCATTCGTCGGTAGGTTCTTCGAGGTATAGTATTTTAAATTTCAAGTTAGGGCAGGAAAAACAAGTAAAGAGTGAAATTATACTTCTATAATTACCTTACCCTAACAATTATTATTATTATTATTATTATTATTATTATTATTATTATTATTATTATTACTATGATTTAGCCATACGGCTTTCGGACTCCCTCTAAGAGCATTCGCTTACTCCAGATATCCCGGATATCAAAAGGATTAAGCTCTGAGGGAATCCTTTACATGTTATCGGGTCCTTGGTGGCTTCTACGGATTTCCTACACATTTTTAGATCGTATGGGCTGTTGCGAGAAGTATTGCCTTCTGCATAAATTTGAAGAGATGTTCGCTCAATCCGAGTTCCTTGATATTTATTAACAGGTTCTTTGAAATGAGCCCTGTTGAAAAAACAAAGATTGGCACCGTTCTTACTCTCTCCATTCCCCATTGTTGCCGGATTTTCTCCTGTAAATCTCGGTATTTGGCGAGCTTTTCGGCGTGCTTGACCTGCAAATTATTGTTGTTGGGTATGGCGATATCAATCAGCGTGACTTCCTTGGCCCGTTATCTACGAGAATGATGTCCGGACTATTGTGGATCGTCGTCTGGTCAGTAAGCGCAGTGCGGTCCCAGTAGATCTTATGGTTGTTACTTTCTAAAACAGTTTCGGATTTGTATTTATTGTAACTTACCTTTTTCATCTACAGCAGCAACAACTTGTCTGCTAGTTCCTGATGGATTATCTTCGCAACTGCATCGTGCCTGACTTTATATTCTGTTGCTGCAAACGTTTGGCTTCCTCCCGTATTATGTTGGATGGTCTCAGTGGTTTGACAGCTGTATCGACATCGATCATCCACCACCGGGGTATCACCTATTATATTCTTGAGATAGTTTCTGGTGGGAACGACTTGATCATGAATAGACAGCAGAAAGCCCTCGGTTTCGGGGAACATTTATCCTGAAACTAACCAATAGTTCGACCCTGTATGCTGTATGATTTTCCTTCCAGACTCGTATTTCCTCAAGGTCCGTATGATGACTGTCTTGAACCTTGTGTTCTTTTAAAAGGAGTCGTGTAGAGTCATCTACGTTAAAACCTGCCCTATGAACTTCTGAGGAATTCGTTTTCCTGTGACTATTTCATTACAGTGTTTTTCACTGGTAAAACGTCATAACAACTGCTCGTTTCCTAATGACAAAACTAGTACCTGTCCGTTAGTTGAGTAGTTTTTAGCGACAAAACTAAGACAGGTCCATCAGAGAGGTGACTGGTATAACTCACGATACACCTAAACATGGTATGTCAGCCGTTCGAAAAATTAAAAACGTGACATCAAGTGTGTTGCAGACTTTCTCTGTCTTTTACATATAAATTCCACACGTGACGTAGTATATGAACTGTCATTTTTCGGAAGCTGACATAACGTGGTATAACCACGGCATAATAAACAATACGCAAGCTCACTCGCCTTCTCGATAACGCCACGCATATCCTTGCACACCCGGGGAGCTCCAACTTGTCAATCAAACTATTGTCGTCGTTTGTCACAATAAAAAGAAATAGTTACGGCAGCTAGAAATCAGTAGCGTGTGCCTTGAATGTATATTTTGTTTTTTGATTTTGATGTGAGTTTATAGTTCAATGGCGATGTGTATTACCGTTGGCTGAGAATAGGGGAAGACGCGCTAAATTATAGGCAAAATCGTGACACTAAAAGATGACTGCGTATAGATGGCGCTA
This sequence comes from Pissodes strobi, assembly GCA_016904865.1. NCBI lineage: Eukaryota > Metazoa > Arthropoda > Insecta > Coleoptera > Curculionidae > Pissodes > Pissodes strobi. The sequence goes on from MU181983.1 coordinate 93,107, forward strand.
CTAGAATGCGTGCGCGAGATCTGGCTTAAGATCGATCACAGTATTGGCATTTTGCGGAGCACACGAACGTGTTGTCTGAGGAGTTTTCGTAGCATCTTAAAATCTTGCATTAACATTTCTTGTGATTTGTCATAGACCTAGCCTTGTTTTGGTTGTAGTTAGTACTCGAACATTATGTTGACGTTCAAAATGAATGTTTGTGTTTATCGTGGATGCAAGAATACAAGAAAAAACAAGAACAATATTGTAAGTTTTTTTAAGTTTATTATATTGAGTTTAAATTTAAAACACCGTTTTTATTTAGAGTAATATTTGACTCTATTTTTATAAATACGTATTATAATTAAGTCCGATCAGATAAAAAATAGTATGTGCAACTCGTAGGAAAAGCACATTCCTGGACTCCTGTGTTGCTGTCCTCGGCTGCCCCTCGTCCAGCAATTACCATAATCGTCCAGGAATGTTTTGCTTTTCCTCCTAGTTACACAATATACTATTTTTTAATGGGACGTAGCATTATGAAACTTAAATAACATTTCTAGGAGTCAAAAAATTGTATTTTTTTCACGTGAGACGTTTGCGCATCTACAAGCGTTTAAAAATGTCACCTTTTTAGACAGTTGTACAAAATAGTTATTTATGCAACAAGTGCGTAAAGTTACCCTTTTGCAAGAGCCGCAAGGGAGTGTGCCAATCACATGAGTAAAAAACAATTACGTATGAGTTACATACAATTCTTTCTCTACTTCCTAGAAATAAACTACATCAAAATAAAACAATTTATCTCTCGCAGTAGTGCGTAAAAATATATATATTTAGGCACTGGTGCTTAAAAAGTAATATTTTATATTTCGTATTTTACGATTCATCCACAATACCGAAACAGAATTTTTGCACTCGACGCGCGTTTCGCTAACCATGTTAGCATCATCAGGAGATGATTAAGTCTTAATCAGAAAATTTATTTTTTACAAATAAGACCAACAAAATATCGCATACCGGCTCATATCTTAAAAACTAGCCCGCTAGAGGGTGTAACAGCCATCACTGTAAAATTAAGATTTTCGTCGTATTTTGACTGATTAACAGGTATCGAAAATATCTGGAGTTCAATTCTTACACATTTCCTGATTCTTTTTGTTCGCAGAACGAAGACTAATATTTGTTATATTTTTTAATTAAAATATTTGTTAAATAATATTTTTTGTCAATGGTCAAGCCTACTTGAGTTAGTAAACGAATACCGTTAGCAGATATCATAAAGTCCGCGTGCATTCAATGATCAAAGTTCGAATTTCTTGAAGACCAAGCGGTTTATCGAGATCAATCAAGTAATACCTTTTTCCTTAAAAATAACCAGTTTATTACATTTTTTATTCAAAATCGCGATAAAGTTTTAAAAACATCGATTCATCGTTGCCATCCCTAATTATCATTGCATTGAAACACTTCCACAGGTGGAAAATTCATTTTTTTTTTCAAAATAAAGCCCCAAATAGTATATTATTTTATATGGAGGAAAAGTAATACTTTTCATGGCGCGCTCGTGTTTAACAGCCGAACGGAGTGAGGCTGGTAATAGAAAGCAAGCCATGAAAAGTAACTTTTCCTCCAAATAAAATATGCTGTTTTTTCTTCAAATGTCGACAAATTAATGCAAAAAGTCTCTTTTTAATAGTAATAATAATTATTATTAAAGACAAGTGGGTTCGCAAGGCGGCTTAGATCGGTGCGGTGTCGGTGAATAGGCTCAGGTTGTTGCTATAGTAATGTAACATAAAGCTGTCAGTGGACACTGTCAACAATAATTATATTTTTAAAATTGCGTTTTCGATTGCGTTTTAATTCCGTATTGATAAGCAGTTATTGAGTAAATATTTCGATTAAATAATAACCAATTTGTTCCTAAATTAGTGATTTTTAGAAATGCAGTCACACATTGAGTGATAAATACAAATTTTAGTTTAATAACTCTTGAGTTGTTGACGCTTATTTTGATGTTTGCTTGTATTGCATCTATGTTGCTATGATAACACTTTTACCTCCGCCGGCGGAAAAGTGAAAAGTAAAGCTCCGGCGGAGGAAAAACGAAACTTCACTGCCGCCTACACAGTCGAGTAATGACGGATTTACTGACGTTTGAAGAAAAAATATCTTATACACTGTAAAAATCTGCAATCTTAATATGATTGACATTTAGTTATCGTCATTATAATTTTTTGCGATTTAGTTTTCTAAAGCATAGGTACTTGCTTTCTTTAATAGTTCGAATTTTGTGTGGACACAAGGGCAATCAATATTCATATTGAATGAATATTAATTATTATTAAGATTTTAAATATTATGTTGGTATTTTAGCAGTAAAATAATATATATTGTGGTAAAATAACGATAATTACAATTTAATAGCAACGGATCTACTGAAAAACTATCCCAAAATCCGATTTTTTTTTTTTAGTTTTGATTTATTTACTTATGTTTTCGGTTAGGTAAGGGATATCGAGATGCGTTTTTTACTGACGTATAACCTGTTTTAAAATTTAAGATGGCTATTACGTCCCCTAAAGGTCATTTTGGAAACCTAAAAATAATTTCCAACATTACATAATAATATTTTTAAATCCATTTATAAATTATTGCTAAACGAAGTCAATATAAATATTATTAATTTATGTCCAGAACATATCGAAAAATTATTAAAATTTGTGACAAAAACAATGCTTTACAAACAAATGACATGGAAGTGTCTGAAAAATTCAGTTGCAATATACGTGACACCAAAGATGCTCAAAATAAACCACATAGAAGAATTTGAATTTTATCAAACCAATGATTTTTTCTAAATTATTTTCATTATTATTTGCAAGCAGCGTGTGCGCTAAAATTTTGCTATTTTTAAAATCAAGAAGTCACCTGAAAAATTAAACTGATTATTTGTTTTACTGTAAATTATAGAACAGTGAAAAAAAATCGATACGTATTTTTTAATTTCCACTAAAGATGATTATTACGAGAGCTATGCCAGTTTTTAGTTTTGTATATATAGATATAATCGTTGACTGATTCTCAGCCATCGATATAATATATTAAGCATGGTGCGACGTATCAATTCATATACATGGTGACGTCATAAGCATATTTCATGGTGTTGTATCTGCCTCATTTTACGAACTATGAAAAAAATAAAAAACATGTGCACTTATTTTTGATGGGCTATCAAAATTAGCAATAAAAATTTTAATGAAACTTCCTCATTATGGTATTCGCTTGACCACTAATTCCGACACGTTGACAATCACTAGGTACTCGATTATTCGCAAAACAATGAAACCTTGGAATGGCCTCCAGAAAGAGCAGACTATTCTACGCGATTCTCGAATCGCACAGACGTCCCAGGCGACCACTGATACATTTTAGGGATTTAGCTGGATAAAAAAGTCAAAACTGAAACATGCTTTACCATAAAGTAGTTATCCTCCAAGTCCAAATAATGCTAAGAAACCCTCAGTTACTTACGCTATGCTTAGGTAAATCAATCATCAACTTAGTTGACTATGTTTATTTATAAAATTTGGTAAATCATTTATACATAATATTATTTTACTAGTTTAGTTTTGTATTCTTGCATTATTTTATATACACTATCACATTTCACGTGATGTCTCACGTTTCACTTTATATTTTAGGTATTAACCTTCTGCTTAATATTTATTTATTTCAATAAAAATGTAAGTTGTTTTACAATGCTATCATGTTTTATTTATTTGGCACAACTTTATCTTTCCATGCTTCTCAATTTCAATCTTAACAAATTATAACTTATAAAACATTTTTGCTTTCGAGCGACGGTAAACCAAAAATTCGGCTGCCAGCAAAAACTTAAATAAAAAACAAATTCATATAAGTACATGCCAATTTGTCTTATTAGAATTATATTTAGTTTACTTACACGGAATGTTCATTCTAATGGCATAATAATATATTAAATTATTCAGTAAAATATAACATCTTTATAAGTAAATATCGTTAAAATCCTTGGTCTTATCATTGTCTTTATAAGAAGAAAGTCGTTCAACGGGGCCTGTGGAGAGGTGCTGCCCCCAGTGGCTGGCACCAAAAACAGTATTTATGAATGAAAACACGTGCAATGTTTACCCTACATACGAAAAGGAAGGGGTAGAAAGGGGAATACAATATTATATTCGCGGAGCCGTAGATTTCCAAGAAATGATCTTCAGCCAAGGCTAAGTGGCTAGAACAGGTTTTATCAGTTTAATTTTAACACACAAAATGAAATTTCCAATACTGCTTCCCCAATCTTGACTTTTCAATTGAATTTATTTTATGTTTGAGAAAATGGTTTTTAGCATTTTTAACACATTGATTTTTGTGTCAATTTCTTTGCTAGTTTCTATTTTATTCATATAGGCCTAATTGAATTGGTGCAGTAGTCGAAAAAAATAGATTTGCATATGCCATTAAAAAATGGGAAAATAATGAACAATAATAAAATCCTATTTGCTAAATGTAAAACGTTTTGATTTGATATAAGTAAAATTTTACAATATAAACTGGATATTTTAACGCATTCAAAATTAGGAACACTAAAAACATATTATTAAACTATAAAAAAAATTATATTTATAAAAATTTATTATTCGTTTCCTATTATTAGTCAAAAAGTAAGGTATCACAATTTTTAACCTTGCAATGTTTATAGAGAAATATAGATAAAAATTAAATTTAGTTCCAATAGTAGGTAGGTATAGTTATTTCATGTATTTTTTCTTTTTATAGAAAGAAGACAATTAAACATTTTCTGCAATTTTATGCTTTAATGCACCAGAAACATGTATTTATCAAATTATTGATTAAAATGTCTTGTTATTTGGAGATTAATAATAAAATTAAATATTTTTATTTTATTAAATTTCATCATTTTTGCAAAAGAGGGGGAGATAAGAAATAAGGTGTTTAAAAACTGAAATCAAAACTCTTACCTTGGATTAGTCTTTATTTAATATGAGTTCGCCATATATTAATACTAATTTATGTATCGGTACATATAATATTGCTCCAGGCCAACAGCCAATGTTCAAAACTTTCAATCGCTTATAGCCATTATTATCATTATTACATAATTGACAATCAAATTAAATTAATATAAAGGTACTCTTCAAAATATATACTGTAGTTTATTCGCTATAATCAAGTAAATAATTTTTGAAAAAATTCGGATTTAGGATAGTGAAATAAACAACATCCGAGTAAAACTATATTTACTCGAAAATTAAACAATTCAATTGATAAAACACATCAACCTATACAACCCTTAAAACTAAAGAACAAGTATATAAGATAAAAAATAAGCATCGAGAGTAGTGTGCTGTTTCGGGCAACTTCTGGCTTGATTCATCCCTTATTTTCAACTGATCATTTTATGTTCACTTGTATTATTTCCCTTTGAAATAATTCATTTATTTTCTCTTAGATGCCAAATTTTTTCATATCAAAGTTTTGTGTTATTGCCTATCAAACTTGTAAAGTTATACATGTTCTTAAAATAACTTTCTTGTATATTATAAGTTACAATTAATCACCAGAAACCATAATTATTTTTGCTACTTTTCAATCAGAAGTTGCTAATATAGCTATTGTGATAAACTGATGTATCAAGAGATTAGATCGACTACAACTCCATAAATAAGTACTTAAATATCGAAAAGTAATTGGACTACATTAACATAGATACAACCTAAAAGCATCACCATTTAATAAGAATCAACTAATAAATTAAAATTATAATCAGTCGATTAATGTTTTATCTTTATTTAAATATAAGATGATTCACAGATCTCATTTATTATTATAGTATTTAAAAATTTATATATGTATATATATATTTAAAATTGTCAAATCATATTCAAAATCATGTTTCGTGCCAAACAATATTGGTCCATAAAACTTACTTTTCAATTTAAAAAATTCAAACTCGCTAGAAAAATATTACTTTTTTACACTGTGAAAAAATCCTTAATTGTAGTAAATTGGAAAAATACAATTATATAATATATATTTAAAGTTTTATGTTCCAGTTAAAAAAAAACAGCAAACAACTTTTTCGAATACTAAGTAACTAAAAATAACTCTTGGAGTAATATTAAAATGTTGTTTTTTCCTCCGTGAATAAAAGTGGATAGTGAATAAAAAAATTATAACGTCAATTCGCATTTTGAATATGACTTACACTGTTTATATATTAAAGTCCTTAATAAAACATTAATTATGAATTCCCGGTGGGATAAACATGAATCACCTTCAAATCAGCTTATTCGGGCAATAATTGATTTTTTGTTTTAAAAATAAATAGTACATTGGACATCTCTATGCTTTGCTGTATTGAAAGCCATCTAAGTGGCTTTAGCATCAAATTAATGGGAGTATAATGTGTACAGAATAATATAATGCGCATAGCTTTATTTCGTAGCAACTGGAGTCTTTGTACATCAGCCTTTTTACCTGATATCAACAATGAAAAACAGTAATTGAAATGCGGATATATAATGGTATTATATATAGGAACACGACTCCAGTGACTAAGAAGCTCAGCTATTCTCCTAAAAAATTCTATCTTTTCCAATTTTTTTTCTAATATGATCTACATGTAACGAAAAATTAAGCTGAGAATCCAAGACTACCCCTAAATATTACTAGATGCATTTTCAAATAGGCTATTAGATATTTATCTTAACCCAATAATTATTTTCTAGAAATCTATTACAATTCTGCTTAGAGCCAAAAAACCATGTACTTTGTCTTTTTTTTAACCTAAGCCTCTTTACACACAACGAGTTATAAAGGATGTCAAGTTTTGATTTCGTAGTATCTACTACCTGATTAAAATCCTTCCCGCAAACACAGATCAACATATCGTCCACAAACAAACTTAGAAATGTATAATTTAAAACTCGGTCTAGGTCATTGACATATAGCACAAACAAAAGGGGGCTCAGAACACTGCCCTGCGGCACCTCTATCTCACTATCAAACGGATTTGAGGACGCATTATTCACTCTAGTCACATGGGAGCGATCCTCCAGGTGATCAGTGAACCAAAAAAGTGCACTGTTTGTAATTCCTTAGGCCTGTAGTTTGTGGATAAGTCTTCTCCTATTGATGAAGGTGAAGTAAAGAGTACCCAAGTACACAAAAAGCAGTCTTTAAAAATTGCTCAGATTTCTTGAACCATATTTAATGGGAAAATATTTGGCACCAATGATGAAGACATATTTTGTAGGCACAGCGATCAAAGAAAGCTTTCTCACCCAGGGGATGTTCCTTTACAAATTGATGCTCTCAAAATAGACGTTATCTGAAACAAATTAAAATCTAATGTAATTTTGACTTAGTTTGTATAGAATTTGTTTGTCAAAAACTGAAACAATTAAAACAATACAAATGTGGAACAACCCAAATAAGTAAATTTAAAGAAATCTAAACGCGCGTGCTTTAAAAGTGCTCTTATACACTTATATCATAATATGCTATTAATTAAATTCAATATTCATTCCATACATTTGTCATCCTTCCTTATACATGCCTATCAATCAATTAATTAACTATTCAAAACTGTTCATAGACACCTAGACGTGCAACATCTACTATGTACTTACGTACAAAATAAACGTTAATATGAGAAAGCATACTGATGGATATAAAAAAAGTAGATGTAAAGATTTACCCTATCCCTATCTACATATATATGATTATTATAAAAATGTTCATCGTATTTAATTAAACCTGTTCTGTTTATTAAACTTCGAAACTGCTATTGCAATACTCTGATTTCCGACAAAAACTACAAAACAAAGGAAGTGGGTACTTTTGTACTTACCTAGAAAAAAAACGTAGATAGATAATCGCAATTTACTCAGCCCAAAATTAATCACTACAACCCAAACACAAACATTTTACAAAGTAAAGCTTGTTCAACTTGAACAATGGCGGAAAATATAAAAATAAACAATGAGATATTCGGAATTATTACGAACACTCGTCCACGCGGCTCCACTCCGCGTCGCCAGGTAACAGCCCTTGGGAATGCACCAATAGAAATGTAGGAACTCCCTCCTCGCAACGTTTCTCGTAGGACGCGTAGTAATTTCTTGAAATTCGTCAATGGGCACATTTCAGGCCGGACGCCATCTAGCGATGAGGCCTTTTTTCAGTTCGAGGTTGAATAACTATTCCCTATATAAACAAAGGTCTTATCATAATTTTATCGGTCAATGCGAAAACTCCATACGTGCGAAAACTATTTCTTGTGAACATCCGTTGGCCGTTGCCCGATTATCTCAAAGCGCCACGCGACTGGATCTAATAAATGAATCAAGAATGGTATGAATTCCTTTCATCAGTATGTGAGACGTAAGGGTATCGAAAAGGAAGGTGTCACGTTTCTAGGCACGGCATTTGCGCGTCTTCCCCTATTATCAGTCAACGGTATTACGTAGTTTCTGTCAGTCTTGTCGAGAATCGTAGATTAATTTTCAAGATTTTATGATATAGCAGATATTTTCTAGTGTAGTTTATAAACTTTGACGTGTTTTCACTATGCCTGGGCAAAGTTGTGTAGCAACGTCGAGACAAACGAATAAACTGCAATAATAGTTATTTGTTTTACTAGGCAGCAAAGTAGTAGATTGACTGCCCCGGCTGATAGTTCATAGCCGAGCGTAGCGAGGCTAGGAATTCAGCTAAGGCAGTCAATCTACTTTGCTGCCGAGTTGAACATATAATTTTTTCTTCGATTGTTTATAATGATATATGTATATTGTATATTTGCAAATTATTACAATTGCTACAATCTTTTTATTTTTCCTGTAGTGATAAATTAAGACAAAATTTGATAGAAATCGCAATTGTTGGAACGGTTGGTTGCTATAGAAATGTATATGTCCATAATAATTATAGTTTGACAACTTATGTCAAACGTTTTATTCCCATGGAGACTAATCACTTTGCTGCCTAGGCAGCAAAGTACTTACTTTGCTGCCTGGACAGGAAAAGTTATACTTTGCTGATTGATGTGTGTCTGCAAAATTAATATTTGCTGTCAATCCGAGAAAAAAGCTTTTTCCGGATTCCCAAAGATCCTATTACGTATGTATATGAGATACAATTTAAAATACACTATTTAAGGGTCAATACCTACTTATTTAGATTTAGGACGGTCAGTTTATACAGGAAAATGTAATTAAAAGTTTAGGGTCAATATTTAATATTTATAGAATTTTACGAGGGTGATTTCAGTAGTGAATTTGTGTACACTAAAATACCACTTTTGACAGAAATTACCACAAATTGCCATTAATTACCTCCAAATGACCACTCATTTCCTCTGTTACCCCTAATTACCTCAGATATTACCACTTAAATTACCACTAATTTCCCCTAGTTTCCACTAATTACCTACCGATTAAATTACCATTAAATTCCACGAATTAAAGTTAGTTTCAGTTTAGTATTTAAAACTAAATAGCATGTCGGTACGTAGGTATATGATAAACGTACGAACTTCTCGATGCAAAAAAATCGAACTCGGCACACCCAAACCCTCTCCTAAAGTATTCGAAACGAAAATAAAATCCACCTACGAAACTGTAATTTTTCGAAATTTTTTGTTGAAAAAAAAAAGTGTTTTCGTTTTTATCTGGGGGATGCATTGACATGTCATTATCATACAAATTTAATTTTCGAAAACGTATACGGGGTGGTAAAAAATATTTTAAAAAATTTCGCTTTTTTTCCAAATATTTCGGTACAGAAAAATCATGCGACCTTCTCGATGCAAAAGTCGGCACCCCCAAAAATCCCCAACTAAAGTATTCGAGGCCTTAATTTTTCTATTTTTTTTTTTGAAAAAAAGATTTTCGTTTTTATCTCGGAAACAGCTGACTTCATTTACATGTTACCATCATGAAAATAGTTTTCAAAATCATTGGGTGACAAAAAAAATATCTTGAAAAAAATTGTCCTTTTTTCCAAATATTTCTGTACTGTAGACCAAAAATCCAACTCGGCACTCACTTAAGTTGTGTAGTTATAAAGGTGAGGCACACAATTTTTTACAGAAAGTATGTTATCAATGACAAATTTTCAAATCGAACCATTTTAATATTATAACGCAATTTTTGAAAGGTTATGCTTATGCACTACCCTTCAGTTTAGTAACATCAAATATGGCGTGTTCTATTTAAAATTTTATAGAAAAAGGCAATTAAATTGAGCATTTAAGGAAAACATTAAGTTACATAATTTTTATTGAAACAATTAAAAGAGGTGATATGACATTAGACATCTTTACTATTACAGTTTATTACTAAAAATAGTAAAACAGAAAGGCATACAAAAACCCATATGAAGATATTCTCGGCAATTTAAAAATGCCAAATAGCAGTTTTGTATATTTAGTAATAAAAATTGAAATAATATTTCAAAAACATTTTGAATTATTTATCACTAAATCCGGAATTTGCAAACCTTTTGTAAATTCAATTAATTCCGACAGAGCATTTGACACTCCATGACCCCTTTTCCCAACAGTATATGTTATTAAGCAATATTTGAGGCTACGTATATATTATACATTGAAAAATATTAATAGAAACTTTAAGACCATCAATAAAAATAAGCTAATTATTTAGCGAAATCAGTAAAGTTTATTTTCCTAATGCTGTTCTTATAAGTTAATTTTAATATGCTATGTGTAAATTATCACTATTTTTGGTTTAATACGACCCTGTCTATCAATAGTTTAATTTTTCGGAAAATGTCGATAGGCCTTACTCCGGCCTAAAGACATCCGAATGGCGCCGCAAGGTCAAATTTTGGTACTCTATATTGCAATGCGATCAACGGCGAGTGAGCCTGCCGATTGTTTATTATGCCGTGGTATGACTATCATTTTGAGTTTGACAAACGTCATTAAATAATAAATGTATATTTAATTTTGCTAACAAATAAATAAAGCTTCTGTTTGTTAATACGGTGCATTGTCTAGTTTTCTCGTGTCATGACGAATACCACTCGAGAAAAAATTGTGTAGACAAAATTATTCTCAAGGTTTTATTCATGTTTGTTGCTTTTCGGCAATTTCCCTCATGACATTTTTGACAAAATCACTTGCCTGACGGCTCGTGATTTTGATACCAAAAATATCATTCGCGAAATTGCCAAGCAGAAAACTTTCATACCTTTTGAAAATTTTGCCGACTACATTTTTTCTCTTGTGATATTATATATGAAAATAGTTGCGGAAATTATTTATTTGCCGATCCAATTGTTTACGTAGATCCGCTAGAACTCTTCCGCCTAGATCTCTTGGCAAGGTTGTTCACTGCACTGCGCTCCTCGGTGGGATGAAGGTTCTTGATTTTCGCTGGAGATTTTCAATGTCAGTGCCGCTCCATGCTGCCAATACGCACGAGTTGATAGCCTTGCGCAGATTTTTGCTGTTAAGTTGAGTTTTTGTCAAACGTTTTATCGTTTTAGTAAATTATTTTGTTAATTCAGCCTTCATTGCGCCGTGTGTTATTCGCATTGTTTATACAATTCCTAGGTATTTGTAAAATTCATCTCCCTTCATTGTCTAGATGTTTTGGCCGTCCCTAAGTTCAAAGTGACCTAGACATAACTTACCTCGTTCGATGTTCACTGTACGAGACTTTTCCAGTCCAAATTGCATTCCATTATTCATGGAGAATTGTTCTACATTTGCTCCAGCTGGTTTTTGGTAGCTCCCATAAGTTTTAGGTCATCTATATATAGAGCAAATGATTGTATTTCTCTTCTGCTTCGTTGCTTGTTTTTGATATTGTATCCATAGGCAGTAGAATTCAGCTGGTGGGATAGAGGGTTCATCGCAATACAGAACCATAGCGGACTGAAGGCGTCTCCTTTAAATATACATCTTTTTATTGGTATGTTTCGGTGGTAATCCCGACTTCATTAAGATATATTTTGGTTTGCCAAGATGGCATGGCATGCCTTAAAAAGTTAACAATGTCAGCATCAGTTTAATATATTTGAAGAATCTTTAGTAGTCACTCATGAGGCATAGATTTGTAAGCCTTTTCATAATCGATGTAAGCCATGTACAGATTTCTACGCTTGGAAAACGCCTGGCTTCAGATGACAGAGTCGGTTGTGAGTTACTCCTAGCGCATCCTTTCTGTTGGTCAGCTATGATCTCTGGCGCTTCCTCGCATTATAGCCTGCTTCAATGTTGCACTGGGTCGCTGTTCCAAACTGTTCTCTGCAAAATAATTGTTTAGCATCGTCACTGCTAGGGAAAATTGTTGTTCGATTCTCCAGCCCTCGTAGTTAGCGCTCTGTAGAATGTTTTTTTCTGATCATTGGAATAAGACATTATCTCGTTTTCTTTTATTACTCGATTTGTATCTCTTTCAACGCCCTAAAATATGGTTAATTTTTGTTTTAAAGTGTCAAGACATTGCTGGTTTGTTTGGTTTTCTGGATCATCACGAGCATGGATTCGATATCGAGTCATGATTGATCGAACGTAAAGCCTATGGGACCTTACTCCATCGAAGTACTCTTTTAGCCTTCCTATATATTTTCGTATATCTCAATCCTAGCATTCAATCTTCTTTCCCAATTAGGTATTTGTGGCTCGTGCGATGTTTGCGCGGTTCCCATTGTTCGTAATTTGGTTCCCAGGATTCGGGCAATAGCCGTTCCAGCGCAGTCGATTAACATATGGAAGTCGTCCAACGCGTGCGCCTGGGTGATATAGTTTGGCAGAATAAGGTTGTTCAAAATAGTAAGGGCGATTCCTAGTTTCTTTGAGGAGTTCACTCTAGGTAATGGTGGTCTACTTAATGAGTCGGTGCCAATGTACTCCACACTTAGCTTTCTCATCTCTGATAGAAGTGTTTCGACTAATCCTTCGGTGTCTAACATTATCTCTATTTAAATCATGTGCCCCACCTTTCAGCTGTTGCTCTGCTACTTTAAGCATCCCACCCACATTTCCACCATCTCCTGTTCACAATTCTCGTTATTATTGTGATTCGTATTCTCATCAATATCATTATCCTCGTTGTTGTGCAGGTTTAGCAGTTCGCGTTCTACTCCTTGTTTGATTGTGTTAAGTCTCGCAGCTAGAATGAGATTGTTTCTGATGATAACACGATATTGATCTGCCATTCTCTGCTCTATTAAATGTAGCTCTGGATAATATCTGCAGAATTCAGTGTGCAGTCCTGGCCGATAGCCGATGGACTCTCGTTCTAACTGTGTTACTCTAAAATAGATACGCATTATTGATTCATTCATATACGGTGTCCATTTCATGCGTCGTCTGGGTAATCTCGCCTGAGTGAGCGCTGGCTGAAGTTTCTGCGCAGCATCATCAACGGGCGGTATCTGGGTTCTTAGGCGACACCTGTGTCGTTGTTATGGTTGTGCACGTTCATGGGTGTTCCTCTTTAACGCAGGGGATACGGCATTTTTTACCTACTGGCAGGTAACTCGGACCCTTGGGGACGACACGCTCCAAAGCAGCCAAATCAAAGTTCAACTACCCCCCGTACAGGTTTATTATTATTATTATTATTATTATTATTATTATTATTATTATTATT
>MU181983.1:106783-134624 GCA_016904865.1 Pissodes strobi
TTATTATTATTATTATTATTATTATTATTATTATTATTATTATTATTATTTTTATAATTATTATTATCATATATCATAAATATGTACATCACTTTCATTGATGATACAGAATTTATTTAAGAGATGCCCGAAACCTCTGTTGGTCAGCCAGATTCTTCTAATAAATTCCGGACTTGAAGCATTCGCCAGGATTAATTATTTGATGGTCTACGTTTAAAGATTGGAGGAGATAACCTTTTGATCTTTCCCGTATGTGCAAACGCAAAGTGTTTTTGTCGCTGATGCCAGTGATTCTAGTTATGTAACCTAATATAGCGACTATAAATATCCCCACAGAAAATAGTCGAAGTCGAAGGGCGTAAAAGAGCAAGCCAATGGGCTTATGTTTAGTCTAGCCTATCTTGGACAAACCCATGCTCATGGAATATTAAGTCTGTATCAAATTCATCTAGAGAGCAGCATGCTACTGTTTCTTCGATGTACAGATTAGCATAGTTCTGAAATATACCCACCATACAGCACTCCATTTTAAGCTCTGCTCCAGGAATATATACATAGTCTGTTTACTATCCCTAAACATAGCTTTACTTTTCGCTATATAGAAACTTACCGTGTTATATTTGAATATAATTTTCCACAATATCTTTCCGGTATGGTATTCTTTTAATGTGCATTTATTGAAACATGCTGCGGCTTTAAATATTTATACAAGAAAAAGTTAAGGGGGACCCCAAATCGGGACAGCGAGGCAGCTATTACGGTTACCATTCCAGAAGAATGTGAAATTATTTTTAATTTTAAGCTAGGACATTAGAAGAGGCTACAATAAAATATTATTTCGTTATTAAGTAGACAACTTTTTGGGCTATCTCTCGTATTTCAAAACACGACGCGACGGAGTCTGTTGTGCCAGTAAATAAAATGGACGAAATTTACGTCAGACCAAATGAATTTGAGATAAAGGCATCCAAATAAAGCCGCTCGTTTATCATCCACGTTTCAAAGAAAAAATGTGAAATAATTTGTACACTGAATACATCAAAGGATTTAGCGGCGTTACGAGACGAGTAAAATTGAAGAGGATTTCTATTTATCATTTCCGGAAGTTTTTGAAATTTTGTACATTATAAAACATTTAATGCTTTAGTATTACAGGAGTTAATGTTGTGATACTGAATTGAATTCAGTATCACAACAGTGAATTGTAACTGAAATTATAATTATTTTTATTATATGTTTCGGCCCGCTAGGAGACACGTACAGGGAATAGGTTTGGCATTTACGAGGCAAGGCCTATTTAAGGCCTGAAAAACGACGATACTCAAAAGGCAGTCAATGAACCCAGACAACGGGAGCCAAATTAAAACAATATTTTTTTCAAACGTGCGAATGCTTGATTTGGTTATTAGATAGAGAACATTTATATTTTCCTCGTATCTAAAATAACTTATAAGGAAACGTGACGTGTACGAGGGCGGGCTGTAAGCAGTGACGGCTTCCGAAAACTGTCCCCGTACCCCCCACCATTCGGTTAGGAGTGTGGGAAAAAAAACTAAAATAATTAATTTCGGGAGAACGGGAAGAGCTACGGGGTCGAAATTTTTATGGCTGGGCTCTAATATAAGGGGGATTTTAGAAAAAAAAAAACGTTTTTGCCGATATTTCAGCAACATAGCCTGGGATCGAAAATCTGACAAGCCATGACTCCGTCCTGCTCGGGGGACTATACCCTCCACTTTCGGAAAAATGGAAAAAAAAAAGTTAAAAAAGCATTTTAAAAATGCAGCTGCAAAATTTTGGAACGTTTAGATTGAGGCTCAAATCTGATATTAGGGTCTCATGTGAAAAATATTTGCAGACAATAGTCGTCGACATTAAAAGGGACCCCAAAAAGTTCTGACTGTTTGTCAAGAACAAAAGAAAAGCTTTCGGTTTACCCAGATACATGACCTTTAGTGGTGTTGATTTGAATGATCCTCAGGAGATATTTGACTCCTTTGCCATGCTTTTCAAACAGTCCGTTTTAAATGACACGAATAATATTGCTTTTTCAAATCGCTTGGATACAAACCTCTATGAGAACATCAGTATCAATAATTTTTCCGAGAATGATGATATTCGAGCTCTTAAATAAATTAAGCCTAAATTTACCACAGGTCGAGACTTAATTCGAGCATTACTTGTACATTTCAACGTGTGTTGTGCACTCTTAATACTATATAACTTGTGTAAAAAATCAAACAATCTGTAGTACATGGAAAACCTCCAAAATGGTACCGGTGCATAAGAAGGCGAAAGAAGAAGAAAGAACATATCAGTAACTACAGATCCGCTTCCATTATCTGTAACTTCTGTAAGGTTTTTGAATTTCTTCTGTATGATGAAATATTTCCTGTCATTAAAAACCACATAGTTCCCCAGCAGCACCATCTTTCTTGATGTGTCTGAGTGCATTGCCGAATTCATTGATGAAAGGTCTCAAGTTGATGCCGTGTATTTTGATTTCTCAATGGTTTTTGATCGTTTGGATCATAAAGTTTTAGTTCGCAAACTTCGTGCTATCGTATTTTCTAACAACCTTGCCAACCTCCTTACTTCATCCTTATCCAGCCGCTTCCAATACGTCTTTCTTTATGGACGTTCTTCTGTCGAATATTCTACTTCCTCTGGTGTGCCGATGCCATAGGGCTCAATACTGTGGCCTTTGTTGTTTAATATTATTTATAAATGACATTGGTATGGATCTGACGGTCAAATTTCTATTATATGCGGATGACGTAAATATGTTTAAAATAATTCAGTATTTGAATGATTGTCACGCACTTCAGCGTGATTTGGAGCGGATTACGGATTGGTGCCTCAATAATAACTTGCAGCTTGACCTGGAAAATGTTGCGTGGTATCATTCACAGCCAAGACTTCAGTTGTTGTATATGATTAAATTCTTGCGGATGAACCTGTCTCTCGTTTTGATACTTTTTGTGACTTGGGCGTAACATTCGAGTCAACTCCTATGTACGGTCTAAGATAGAATACGCGTCAGTAATTCGGTCCTTCGGTCCCCTGGATATAATGTTCACTAAAATAATCTAGAACAAGTCCAGCAGAGGTTTTTAAAGTAGGCTTGGTATAAGTGTGAGGGAATATATCCTTTTCAAAGGCTCTTGTTAAATATATTCGGTTACGTATCTCTCATTGATTGCTATGTTTACCATTATCTATTGACTCTATTCAAGATATTAAATAACATGTTTGAATGCACTGACATACTTAGCAGTGTAAATTTTTATATACCTCGTATAAACTCTCGCTATTATCATTTTTAGTACTATGGGTGTGTTATGCTTAGCTTTATTTTTAGTAATTACATTACCTATTACATAATTGTTTTGTGATTATCTGATACTATCAATTAATTGGGCCTCTATGCCTGTTAGGTGGTTTTTTAAATAAATACATAAATAATTAAATAAAACGAAATATATCAAAAAAAACTTAGGGAAACGCGGTTTTCGGCGAAAGAGAGGCGAAGTAGTTCAGCTACGAGGACGGGGATGGCAAAAATGGGAAGAAAAAAACTCCTTCATGAAAAAGAAGGAAAAAATGTTCGAAAAATTGATAAAAGTATTATAAAACGAATTTAAAAAAAAACAAAAGATTGTTCCACCTATGTTGGGGTTTGGAACCTTCGGCAACGTGCACTAAAACTGAGCTTTATCCACAATACCGAAACAGATTTTTTGCACTCGACGCGCGTTTCGCTAACCATGTTAGCATCATCAGGAGGTGATTAAAACTAAAATTAAAATCTACCTAACTCCCTTTTACACTACTGTTTGCTCAATCAAGCGGAACTAAAAAGGACCCATCATGGAATCCCACTAGTCACGCTCGATTAGCCAATACAATGGACTATACGGAATAGGACCTCTATCTCTATTTAAACTATTCTCACATTTAATAACTTCCATACTTTTATATGCGTCTAATAATCTCCTATCAGTTATATTATGAATTAATTTTAAATTTTTTATTGTCATTCTATGAATATTATCAAAGCATTTTTCGGTTCTACCATACTTTAAATGAGCTATATGTTCTTTGAATCTCGTCTGTATAGATATCAGGCTGAAAATACAAAATATGTTTCGATACCGTATAATCCTCAGTATACTAGAGGACAAAAAGTTTTTAAGGGAGTAGGTTAAAAATTAGTATACCAGACTCAGTTTAACATTAAGAAACTATTAGGTGGTACAAAGGACAAAATTGAAATGTTAGAAAGAAGTGGAATATATGAAATTGGATGTATGGATTGTAACCAAAAATATGTTGGGCAAACTAGACGATCTGTTGCCAAGCATGCTTTTGATAATAATCATAGAATAACAATCAAAAATTTTAAATTAATTCATAATATAACTGAGAGTAGAGAGAGAGCGGCAAGAGAATTTTCTTTTATATGGATACAAATACGAAGAAAAATTCGAAACCGGGGGCAAAAGTTGAGAAAAAAAAATCATATAAAAAAACTCCATTTCTTATATCTCCCTCAGAAGTTTCATTTCATCTGTGTGTTTATAAAGGTGAGGCACATGTTTTGTTTTATTCGTTTAAGTGTAGAAATGCACAGTTCTGGTTCTGCCTCAGCTGAAGCCCATGGAATTGTTATCAACCTTTTTATAATTTTTAAAATTTTTCCAAAAGTTCCACAAGGAGCGCTGTTGTGAGCAATACAATCATCAAGTTGAAGAATACCCGAAATTGTTCTAAATTCTTTTGCTTCATAACCCATAGTCAATTCTGTTTGTAGTTTTGGTGCATAGAAAAAATGATAAGCTTTAATTGTATCCTCAAATTCTTGAACAGGAAAACAGTTACTATGCCGGCCGGTTTTTGTGGAAAAAATAGGCCTGCTGCGACTAAGTGCCCAGTCTCAATTGCTCTCTGGCTTAACAACTAATAATGTCACAAACTTCTATTGCTTCGCGAATAAATTATGTGTTTTCAGTGATACCATTGTCAGAATATTCAGTGATATTATATCTTATATTAAAAGGGTACAAATCCCTTGTACATTTGCAAAGAAAATGCGGACATCTGCTGCCTCCTTGTTCCTATCATTTGTCCCAATAGCCAAAATTCACATTTTTTGCCAATAGTTGCACATCTGCAGCTCTTTTGCATCTTCTGTCGCACCAGGGCTTTCCTTTTGATGGTAACTTGATGGAATTTGGGATGTATGCTTCCATTCCTGAGGAGATTTCTTGCGTGATCTATTCGCAGCAGACTGACAGGTCGTCAGTGCTAAAGCAGACGTCAAACCAAGGAAAATCAAGGTAGAACTTCTTTAGATCGTCTCAGTTTGTAGAATTGTAATGCCAGATGAGTGGCAATTCACAAACTGTTGTAATGAGTTTGTGGTCGGAAGTACCTAATAGCGGACCAACTATAATTGTATACTGGTCAGAATTGGTGGTTAGAAAAAGATTCAGTAGGGCAGCGAATTCGCCCCTCTCTGAGATTCGTGTTGGTTTGTCTAAAAGTTGAGTAAGTCCGCCTGGTGCCAAATGCTTCAGCTTCTCTACCTTCGTTGTCGGTCTTATGTTGTTTGAGCCAGTCGGTGTTGTGGACATTGAAGTCTCCCAAAACGATTATTTCTGAACTGGGATGATCGACCTGTATTGAGTCAAAAGTAGTGGCTAGTGTTGAAAAAAAGTTTTGGTAGGCTCTATCGCTCGGAGGGCGATAGAGACAACATATAAACTTATTTAATCCCTTGGCGGTAACCTTGAGCCACGTGACGGTAAGGTTGCTCGGTTCGAGTGTTTCCTCGCAGTGACATGAAAGGCCGCTTCAGTCAAAAAGGCATATTCCGACCTTATGTGTAAATCGGGTATGTAAGTCGTAACCAGGATAGGGGTAGTTTACTGTTGTTGTTGCAGAACATACTTGTATTGCTGCAAGTGCAAGTATGTGTGGTCTATGTTGGTGAATTTAGGCCTGTTATGCTGCAGAAATCTATTATAAATTGGTTCGGTATTATTGCTGTCTGTGAAATGCAGAATGAAGAGTTCCCAGGGCCACCCAGCGCCCAGAAATCCGAATGGCCGGGGAGTTTACGTCCGGAATATTTTGATCCTGGAGATGCACTATCATGTCCATATATTTGACCCGGGACTCTCAGCGCGGAAGCGGAACGTCATTTGAAAAAAACCACTTAGCGCTCCCCAGTTCTGGTGGGGTGGTCCGGACGATGCGAGTAGGCGTATACATCTACGGCCTAGGGCCGCTTCCTTTGGTGGACCCTAGTTTGACAGGGGTAAAAATGGGGTTTGTTGGAGCACTCCCCAGTTATCAGCTCCAGACTTTGTACTTCTAAGTTCTCCAGCCTGGGAGAGGGCGATGGGATTTGATGGGCCACATCCCGTGGCAACTCGGAATGGCGGGGGCGTCACTCCCCGTGATCAAACTGCTCTCACCAGTTTGACGTTCCTGCCTGTTAATACAATGCAGCCCCCCTAGTTACAAAGTGTCATTGAACCAGAATTTGTACATCGGTGTTCTCCAGCCTGGGGGAGGACAATGAGATTTGATAGGCCATATCCCATGGCAATTCGGAATGACGGGGGCATCACTACCCGTAATCAAACTGCTCTCACCAGTTTGACGTTTCTGCCCGAAAAAGAAAAATATGAAGATACTAATTGGATTACACTATTCCCTTGTATGTATATATTAGTCAAATATTTCTCTTGATACATGATCTTCCGCTTTGGGTTAGTTTAGTTCGGAGCGAAGCGAGTGGAGTGTCATACGCGAAGTGAAATCTTAATAGAAATATATCAAATTACTAAATAAATATATATTATATTTACTTAACGTCATGCATTGCCCTCCCCAATACGAATATGTGCAACTATTGGCAACTTAAAAATGTGAGTTTTGGCTATTACGACAAATGATAGGAACAAGAAGGATATCTATAAGAAAAGTTTTTTTTTATTTAATGGGGCTATGAGTCGGTTTGAGCTAAGGCACGTGCAACTATTGGCAACTCGTCGTTGGTTTCTAAGATTTCCTTATTTTCACGTTACACCCGGAAAAGGAGTATAGAAGTTCGCCGTGTTAGGTCAATTTAACCTCAAACCTTGAACTTTGGGGGTTTCTGCAACTCAAATGTGGAGGATCCTCCGATTTTGTTGGCCTAAATTTCTTTATAGGACACCCCTTTTTCCAGTGCAAAAAGGAAGTTTGCAAAATCGAAACAACCTGTATGTCACCAGACCCATGTTGCTCTAAAACACTGTCCCATGCCACACTGAAATCAATTGGCTCAAGAAAAACTCCAAGATTAGATGTAGATTTATCAAGTCCTCTCAATGTGAGAACGTAAACCACGCAAAAAACACACAAACACACAAACAAAAAAATTAATATTTGTTTTATCACATTCGCCAATCCATAAATGTTTATTATATATATCTCTAATAAATTTTCTGGTAAAAGGCCGGCTTTTACTGGATACAGATTGAACAATGTTTTAATTCGGAGTAGATCTTCCAAGTCTCTTTATCTCGATCTTATCGGCAGCGTGAGATTGACTACCGAGCGGATTTGCTAATAGACTTTCGACCCTATTCATTATTAAAATAAACACAGTGATAAACGTAAACCTGCCAGGCTTCGAACATCCGATCTTATGCAACCAATAATGTTGAACCAAATATATTCACGTGGTCCCAAAATGCCAATGGGAAAACCTGCCGTGTATTCGATCAGTGCGCGTTTTGGAAGCACTCCTGGGAACCTCAACGATAATACACTAGATGACAACAGGCGCGGTAGTGGGGCATGCGAAAGTATATCCACAACACGGTCCTCTTATGGATCTAAATTAATCCAATTAGAATTCACAAAAGTGACAGTTAATGTGCGAAGCTAGAGGACCGAGAGAAAACGGATGGCCCTTAGCTCGCTTCGCTAGCTTCGGAGGCACAAATAAGAAAAACTAACCCAAACTGACCCTAGGCATGTCCAAAATCAGTTCTAATCTAGCAGAAAAAGTGACAGGCTTGGCTTTTACATTTCTCAAATTTCAGAAATTGCATTTAACCCCGCTCATTAAATGTCACCTTTGTGAATTCCTATTGGTTTAATTAAGATCCACTTAGAGGACCGTGGTCAGGATGTAATTTCGCGTGGTGCGTGGGATATCACGCCTAACACGCAGTATTTACCGGACTGCTAACATACAAGTGACGGTCAAAAACCCATACGACATACAGCGCGAAACGTGAAATTAAATTGTTTGCTTGGAAACGATCATATTATTATTATATTTTACTTCATTCTTCTTGGGTATTTTTTTTGGGGTTTGTGCAAACATGCAAGCCACCACCAGTTAAAAGTAAATGAGACTTAATTTATAATATCTAGATCTGTAAATGGATGACTGCAAATGCTGTTTACTTTCTTTATTAAGTAGATATCTTTTCAGTTTCCATTGTATCTGAAATTATTTTGGTCTATTTCATTTACGTATGTTTCAGCTTATAAGAAAATTGGCATTTTATGAGTCTTAATTAGGTATCATTAAAACCATTAAAAGTATGCCGCGCGCCGCGGTTCCTGCAAAGGTTAGGCAATGAACCAGTCAAAACTTACTAAAGAGCCAGGGACCGCTCTTAGATAGAAATAATATAATGGGCTGTGTCTGGTATGATATAGTTTAATATGCTGCTTTTTATCTATGTTCTTTATTCACATAGCAGCTGCCGCAAAATTTTGTATTGTTCTGATTTCAAAAAGATATCGGGCCGTTTTCTTCTAAGCCAGCAGGTTTAGATAAATAAAAAAATAAAAGACAATGAAACAAAACTTCATCGTCTTTCAATTATAGCCTTCTACTCCGGGCCGCATCTTATCAATGTTCTTAATATATAAAACAAATCGAACGAATTCCCATAATGAATACATCATTTGCATAGCTGCTTAATTGCCTTTCGGAATTTAAAATTCAGCACGCGGAATATTAGAGAAAAAGTAAACAAGCCGGCACCGGGAAGTAGGAAAGAGCGCGTGTACAAAAAACTACCTTTAAGCAAACATTTAGCGGGCTTTTTCGGATTTAATTTTGCTTAATTAGGGTCCGTTGTTTATATACGAGATCCTTTCGGTGAATTGGCCATTTCTGACGTAGGAATGAAAAATTGGACGGGTTGAATCTCATGTTTATTCAAATTTAGGTACTGGACTTATACGGGACGTATATAGAATAGAATAACTTTCTTTTTGGTATAGTTTATTTGAAAAGTAAACAAATTACCATAATATACAGGTTTTAGCAAATAATGCTAATCAATGAAATATCACCAGCTGCAGTAAAAAAATACCTTGAAGACATTGCCATAACAAATTCAAGATCACTCCCATTGATAGAACTCTGCAATACAGCTTTAGCGACGAGTACATTTTTTTAAATAAATATGATAGGTAAAATAACAAATAAATTTCGGATATTGGGTCAAATTGATTTAGAATAACTATTCTAATAGGGTGGGTCATTTTTGAGATGTATTAGACCTAGGATACCCGAATTGGTAGATTGATAGACGTGATCTAGCCTCATTCTGATTTTCCTGCGGACATACAGACAGACAACCAGAATAACTGAATGAATTAAGGAATAGAAATACATATGTGTATACTAGTATAAGCGTAAACCCATTTAAAAAAAAAACGGCACATGGCGAAAATCGGTGTAAACAAAAATAGAACAATAAGTCAAAAACAAAATAAATAAACTTATGCTAAAGCTCACAATTTTCATTAAAAAATGAAATATTCCATTACTAGAAATTCTAAATAATATGTGTATTATTAATTCCTGATTACGCTACAAAAATCCTTGGTCTAGGACCCAATTTTGCAACGGATATTGAAAGCGAAAAATAATTACCAGTGGTGAACATAATACGTAATGTTAAATTTGGAATATCTCAATCTAAAAAGACTGAAAAAGACGACCATAATCATGTAACATTACAGTAATTAAAAAATATATATAATAAAAGGATTTTTAGAAACTTCAAAAACGCCCAATGTTTTTTTAAATCAAAATTTAGGTTTGAAGATACTAAGAACAGGGAAAATAAATAAAATTGTTATTATGGAGTTCAACGAATATAATAAAAAATAATAGGATCTTAAATGATAAATAAACGTCCTAACAAATCAGACAAGACTAAAAACAATCCAATAGCAGAAGATAAATAACGAGTTAATCAATCAATAGTTGATAGAAAATCATATATTTCACCCGGTGTATCCACACACTCCTAAATCCATTATCTTTTTTTATAAAAGATGATCCGAACAATATTGTTTATATAAATAAATATTACATAAAAAAATTCAAAACATTTTTAAAGGAAAAACTAAAAATATAAATTAATTAAAAGTCAGTTTTCAGCTTGTTTCGATGCATTCCGCATCATTCTCATGGCTAAAAAAGGAACAAAAAACGTTATACGAATTTCAACACCGTTCAACATTTAGACAGTTTCAAAAAAAAAAAAAAACAGTGCAGGAATTATACAAACAACCGACATACAACGTAACAATTTAAAGAACTAATAAATAGCACAACATCGAAGTGATCAATTAAAAGCGATAAAAAACATTAAAACATCGATACAAAACAACATTAAGAACGCTGTGTTCTTATAATAATTATAGTAAAATACCTTACCTAGATTATTCGAGCTACGGATCGCATTAATTTGAACGATCTATATTTTAGTAAAAAATGCTAGTACGGTGCTACTGCTTGCCGAGATGTTTGGTACTGATTCTCTTTTTCTCTTATCGATTTGTATTCGAATTTAAGCATGAAATAATATAGGAAGTGGTAGTCCCCAACCAAGACTGTATTTTTGGTCTATTGTAGCAAAGAAAACGAAAAGTGGGAGGTTAATATAGAAAAAGGTAGTTTATGTGTAGTCTATTGATTAGGAAATGACTTGAATGTAAATTATTGCGATTAGGCATAATTGCTTTAATATTACAATAAATGGCACTTAAGTTTTGTGTGTCTTTATTAAGGTTTATGATAAAATTTTTAAGACAAATTGTTAAGTATTTCATGTAGATATTTTGAGATTTTATATCCAGGACTGTTGACACAAGAAACTATAGGTCTCAAAGGTATGTTAGTTTTATGTAGCTTAGGAAGGCCATAAATTTTCGGCGGTGTACTATTGTAAGATTTTAGTTTTTCGCCTCCTTATCATCGATGTACTTTTTTGTTTGAAGCATTTTGACTAAATTATTACTTTCTGTTTGGTATTTGCTAGTTGGATCCCGTGCAAGTTTGCAGTATGTAACATTGTCGAGCAATTCATTCATTTTATCTTGATATTCCTTTTTTGTAATGATTGCAGTATTCTTACCTTTATCTGATGCCAACACCAATAAATTTGGGTATTCTTTAAGAAATTTATTCGTTATCTTATAGTTTTTGAGCGAGCCATCCAGTTTGTTATTATTTTTGTTTTTTTTTTGTAGAAAATTAGTAACAATATTTGTACATTGGGACCTACACGAATCCTTGTCAACAATCTCGGTATTATTAGATATACTGTGTTCTATGTCGCCCAATAGATGAAATATAGGAAGTTCCCTATTTTCGAAGTTTACTGAGAATTTTGGACCTAATTTTAAAATATTCATAACAGACTCAGGGATAATAATATCCGTAGTATTCCCTATCCAATTATTATCAGATTCATAAAACGCGTTATTTTTTATTAGTGAATTTTTGTTTCTATATATTAACTTATCAATTTTGTTCATATGTTTGCATTTTGAACATTCATACATGTGGTTATATCTAGTTTTTACACTTTTTTCAAAGTCGTAAGTTATATTAGTAGGTAGTTTATTGAAAGCCAAAATTTTAAGATTGTTGATGGGCTTCTTAAGGTTAGTTATACTAAAAATTATTATTTTAATTTCCAGGTTAAGTATTTTTCTGTTGAAAGTATCTATTGCCCTCTTTATCTTATTAATATATACGCGATTGGAATTAGGAAGAGATGAAAATGTACAATTAAAATGTTGTTGAAGATGATCAGGATAAATACCTTCATCACGGCATCTAAGCAGGAACGTCCTTTGATTTTCTAAGTCTGCTAATTTCTCCCAAGATCGACTACAGTTTTTCAAGATATCTGTGGTATCCTGTCCGTACCAAACTCTTATTTCTTCGAATAAACCCATTGTCAATTTTTCAAAGCCAGAAATAGGATTATGTGATGTGGTTTTCGTCCAGAAATATCTTAATTAAAAGTCAGTTTTAAGCTTGTTTGTTAAACTTTTAAATCGAATGCGAACGTTTCGATGCATTCCGCATCATTCTCAAGGCTAAAAAAGGAACAAAGAACGTTATACGTATTTCAACACCGTTCGACAGTTAAAAAAAAAAACAGTGCAGGAATTATACAAACAACCGATATACCTACACACGTAACAACTTAGAGAACTAATAAATAACACAACATCGAAAAAATTAATTAAAAGCAATAAAAATCATTAAAACATCGATAAAAAAAAACAACAATCCCCCAGAAATATCAACACTGGTGAAAACGCACAGCATAACTTGCAAACGTCCAAGCGATATTATAAAATACCTTATGTGAAAGGTTTGTCTGAACCCCTAAGTAAGAAGCTTAGAACACCAAACTCTGAAGTCGCTATGTACAACAAAAAAAGAAACAGTAAAAAAAATCTGTTTTCGCAGGTTAAACATCCAACCCCAAAAGATAACGCAAGTAACATAGTTTATAAAATACCGTGAAACAACTGCAATGTATGCTATATAGGCCAAACAAAATAATATCTAAAAAATCGTATTTCAGAACACAGAAGGGATTGTAATATTACCAAATCAGACAATCCAAAAACAAGACTATCAAAGCACCATTTTGAAACAGGACACCATTTTGACTTTCAGTCGTCCACTATCTTAGATAGTCACCCTAACTTCCATCAAAGACTTTTCTTGGAAATGTGCCATATTACTACTAATATACCCAATATAAACCTTAATAAAGACACAAAACTTAAGTGCCAGTTATTGTAGTAGTATTATAAGCAATTATGCCTAATAGCAATAATTTACATTCAAGTCATTTCCTAATCAATAGACTACACATAAACTACCTTTTTCTATATTAACCTCCTACTTTTCGTTTTCTTTGCTACAATAAACGAAAAATGCAATGTTGGTTGGGGACTACAACTTCCTATATTATTTCATGCTTAAATTCGAATGCAAATCGATAAGAGAAAAAGAAAATCAGTACCAAGCATCTCGGCAAGCAGTAGCACCGTACTAGCATTTTTTACAAAAATATAGATCGTTCAAATTAATGCGATCCGTAGCTCGAATAATCTGGGTAAGGTATTTTACTATAATTATTATAAGAACGCAGCGTCCTTAATGTTCTTTTTTATCGATGTTTTAATGTTTTTTATTGCTTTTAATTGATCACTTCGATGTTGTGTTATTTATTAGTTCTCTAAGTTATTACGTTGTATGTCGGTTGTTTGCATAATTCCTACACTACCTACTTTTTTTTGAAACTGTCTAAATGTTGAAACGGTGTGGAAATGCGTATAACGTTCTTTGTTCCTTTTTTAGGCTTGAGAATATAGCGGAATGCATAGAAACGTTGGCATTTGATTTAAAAGCTTAACAATAAAGTCCAAACAAGCTGAAAAGTTACTATTAATTAAGATATTTCTGGACGAAAACCACATTACATAAAAATATAAATATTCCAAAAGGTTATATCCTGACATCATTATATGTCACTTCATTATATACACACGTACCAATCAAACTGGCAACAAAAATCATTAAGAAAAAATGGACAGGAACAGGATTCATTCATCAACTTTGGCGTAACTGTTTAAATGGGAATATTTACTTGAATATTGTGCACTTACCTACGAGGCACCCTGTGTGTAATTACTTCATCATCAAAGTTTATGTTTAATTCTAAAAATTTTGAATGACGCACTATAGGCATACAATTAATCCTTTGCATGATATTACCCTGAAAAAATATTTTGTACATTTAAATAGGTTGTCCAGTCCGAATGATCTAATTTACATCGAAACAAATCACATTTTGTCAGCTAATTTATCGGAGGACGTGAACTTCTGCCATAACTAGAATTAAAAAATCGGTACATCCGATCAAAGCGAAAGTCAGTGTCAGAAGTTAGTTCAAAAGTTAAAACTGCCCGTCCTAAAGTGTCAAACTCAAAGCAACAATTTCCCAACATCAATGTCTCTAGAACAATAATTAATGCTAAACTGCTAGATCCAAAGTGTTGGAAATCATCTTGTTCAATGTACATTTACAGGATATTTGATTTGCGTATCTGATACGCATTTCCTACTACTGTAATTTTTTCGCAAGCAGTACGGGGAAATGATAGTACTCAAAAATCTCGTAGGTGAGGAAAATTTATATGTATTTCATTTACTGCAGAGCAGAGTATTATTTACGCAATGTGAGAAACCGATGCAAGTTTTAGTTCATTTTGTTTGCCCAAATTTATTCATTATTCACTATATTTCAGTAAAAAAAGCGTATTTCAAGATTTTTATAATAGTTATTTATGCAACAAGTGTGTAAAGTTACCCTTTTTTATGAATGGGAATATTGTCGCATGTGTCGTAGGCGAATGCGACAATCCCATGAATAAAAAAAGGGTACTTTACACATGAGTAGCATGCGAAATTTTTTCTACTACCGAAAAATATATGAAAAAACCAAAATGCCCTAAATGTCAAAAATATGTCAGATTTACTTTA
This sequence comes from Pissodes strobi, assembly GCA_016904865.1. Classification (NCBI taxonomy): domain Eukaryota; kingdom Metazoa; phylum Arthropoda; class Insecta; order Coleoptera; family Curculionidae; genus Pissodes; species Pissodes strobi. Next base: position 121,677 of record MU181983.1, read on the forward strand.
CGCACTAGTGATGCGTAAAATAACTTATTTTACGCAATGCACAATAAAAAGGCCTATTTTACGAATCTTATAGAGTGCGTAAAGTGAATTTTATGCACGGTAGTAGAAAAAATGATAAGTGATGATTATATACCAGGCAACAATTCTGATTTTAACACCTACCTACTATCAAATTTTTCCTCCGTTTCCATGTCAGTAAGAAAGCGCAAACACTGTGGAACGTCAAAGAGCTTTTTCATAAATTTTTAAAATTGTAGTTCTTTTAGGTTTAACAAAAGAGTCTTGAAAAAATAATCATAGTTTTTTTGATATCTGATGCTCATAGGCAAATACATTGATCCTATCATATGCTCAAATTTTCTAAACATAATGAGAAAGGGTAAAAAATTATAGTTCCGGCGAAAACAGCTTTTCAACGCTTATAATTCCACAACCCTTTCAGGTTGAAAACAAGTTCACGTTCGATAAAGGATTAATATGCATTTCAAATAGGTGACATTGTCGCTAAATAAATTCTCTCAGTTAGAGGAGGTTCCATGTCGAAATGCTGCATCAATTCCGTTTATTTTTCTGATGCCAAAGATCATAGATGGCTATGTATGCCTTCTATAATGAGCATATTTATTCTTGAATTCTTGCCTTGCTCAAAATTGTCAAGTTTTACTCATGAATCATAAAGCAATAATTGGAGCTTTGAAATCATCAGCTTTTAATTATTTATCCTTAATAATTTACGTTTATACGAACTGAAATTAGTCCGCTTTCAACCCTGCTCAATACTGCTTAGTAAAGAAACTTCTGACATCCCATATATATTTATTAACTTTAACAACTAAATTGATAGACAAGCAAGCAACTCAAACAAGGCAAATCGATTAGATTTGACCTGAATAGTTTAGCTTTTTAAACAAGAAAAACTGCAGTTACCTAGTTGAGCAGAAGTATTCAATTATACCTTTGACTGGCAATAAAAATTTAAATATTCTCTCTGAGCACAACTAAATTCAATGGAATAAACAGGCAAGCAAAGTTCATTTGACATCTGCATAATCACACATTTAAAATTAATGTGAAGACAGAAGACGATATTTATTGATTGAATTAGATATAATTGTAAAGTGAGAAAAGGATTCGAAGAATAAATTAGAAGCACGGCCATGATTAAGTATTAATAAATCTGTGTGGCATGTTTAGTAAATTAGTTACTTAATTATTAAGCAACCGATCCAATGATGCTAATCAATTGAAGCTAATATTGATTGAATTAATCCCGTTATTAGCTATTGCTAAATGTTTTGGTTTTCTCTTGATATATTTTCACCAATGAAGTTTTCTGAAATAAGTATGTACTAATTTCATAAGTTATTCGTATAATTAAGTACGCATCATTTTCTGGTTATTCTATTATTTCTTTTTCCCTTTGTTTAAATAATCCTCTTGATTATTTCTTTACATATAAAAATTATTTTGCTGCACCCTTGGTTTGATTGAAACCCATAGTTTATGACGATCGTATTTAATTCATTCAGTCGTAACGTGTTTCTCTAAATGCTACGTTTATAATATAAAGTTAACTTTCCATTTTACCATTAGCGGTTGTTAATTAGTTAATCTTTTTCCTAAATGAGCGGGTCATCTGGCAATAAAGTTATAGGATTTTGATATGGCTCATCGACAGTTTTTTGTCTATAGTTTATTTTGTTTTCAAACCATGTTTGCTTATTATAGAGTAGCCCTATATTTCGGTTTTTAGTTTTAAATTATTTATTATTGATACAGATTCTTGCTTGCCAGGAATAGGAACCTGGCATTGCGCTCACTACTAGTATAATTATGAGATATAAACCTATCCTGATATTTATTTCGATACTATTGGTATTGCGACTTTGAGGTTTGAAGTTTCAGACTATTTTACAAAAGATTGAGACTTTAACCTCTGCCGTTAAATTCAGATTTTAAAGCCTGATTTCAGACCTCCATCATTGAATTAAAATCGAAATTTGGGCTCGGCTGAGTAGTTAAAGTATTTCCATATATTAAAGTGAATCTGCTGAAACAACCGAATTTCAAACTAAAGCAATCTTCTAAAAGTAATATCGTGTTGAGAAAGGGATTTTATATAACCATAATAAAATAATCCATTAAAGAAGAGGAAAACAAACGCTTTATTTTTAAGTGTTTGTCTAGCTCACATTAGAAAAAAGAGGAGAATTTACGTAACATCTAATGATTTACGAAAATCCAAATTCCATCCATTCCATCTTATTGTAGTAAACATTTTTAAACTAAATTTAATTGTTTCATTTATGTGTCAAAAAAACGGAACGTCGACAAAAAATCGCTTTCTCATTATGTTTAGAAAATTTCACAAAAAATATTTACAATGCAAATACAAACAAAATCCCTTTAATTAGACGAAATGGGTCCCGACTAAGCATTGGAATTCATGCTAACTGAAAATTTCACATGCTTTGCGCGATTTTCCTGCATTGGCGTGTTTATCCTTTGGTTTATAAGCCTTAATTTTTCATTTGGTATGTCAGCACTTAATTACATGCAAATAGGATTAAATGCACATCGTTATATTTAAAATTATATGATGTTTTGTGACCAGTTAAATAGTTTAACAGTGTTTAATTTTACAAATACATGAATTCTGAAAGACATACCTGAAGGAATGAAACATTGAATTATTTTCTAAGGGTAGGTAGAACATTTGAGCGGATGTTGAAAATTTATAAAACTTGATAATGATTTGGAGAACAAATGTAACATTTAAACTAGTATAACCTGAAACGAAGTAATATTTATCTCTGGAGGCTGTAAGATTCATATATTTCACATATTCTAAAAGGATATTTACTGTATTTGTCTCATTTACATTTTATATATATTCCGTGAATAATATTTTAAATAAGAGCCACAAAATATCCAAGCCTTTGTGGCTATAAAAGGAGCTCAGATTTTCAGGTTAAAATAACACCTCAAAAAGAATTTTAGCATATGAAAGGGACCGTTATATAAATAGAAAGAAATATAAACATTCTCTGTGAATGTTTCCCGGATATTTAAATCAGGACCGGTACACGTTAGCTTCGCGTGGATATGTACAATAATGGCAAATTTGGAAAAACACTGAATTCTTGACTTTTATGTTATTACCTCCCAGCAAACAAGCCCAAATAGCGGACTTCCCTGTTTTTTTTTAGCTTTTAATATATAGCCTTACTGAGTAAATGAGCTCTTAAGAAAGTAATTATTATTTTCCGGGACTTTCCCTTGAAGAGAATGAGTAAAATTATGAATTAATAGACCGGGCTCCCAGTGGAGTTCCGTATGCAAAATATGCAGACCGCATTCTGACTTCTGATATGTGCTGTACTGATCTTATACTTCGATATGAAAGATGTTGCCAGTGAGTGTTGTGGTACGTTCTCTCTCCCCCTTCCCCTTCTCCATTGCTGTTAACATTGTTAGCATACTTCGCGAAAAAGTATTGATCATAATCATGAGACTATTAAAAACGGATGTTTAAGGCTGTATGTATACTTTTTTCGGTTATAAATATAACACACCACAAGTCAGTAGGTACAACACGTTTAATTTTAATTAAAAAATCATATAAAAAATTATAGTTAATTTTAAAAGCAGTGTTTCACTTTCTTACAAATTTTCAGCCAGTGGAAATATTTCAATTTTAATTTATACTACTATAAAGTGAAATTAGCGTTCACGGCACCAAGGGGTCATCTGGTCATCATTCAAAAATATTTTTTTGAATTTCTTTTTCTCAGTCCGAAAATGACAATTTTTTTCCAATCAGGAAAAAATTCACCCGAAGTGGCTTAATAAAAGCGGGATAAAATAGGTTATCTGGACAATTTTCAAGCTGACGCGCATCTTGTGAGTGCGTGTGTGTGTTGTGAGTGTGTTAAATGTGTGAGTATGTGTGCGTGTGAAGACGCGTGCCGCGGCGTTTGCGCGAGAGCGCGCATTGGGTTTTAAAGGAGATGAAAATGGGATAAAAGAGTTGTTTAATGAGAAATAAGGGCACATCAGGCCTTGAAAATATTTAATTTTTATATATATTCATATTAAGTATATATATTCATATTAAATATAACAGTACCACTTAATACTTAAAATATATTATATGTGGACATGCATTTTACTGAAACAGTACTATAAAAGCTTTACTATGTACGGTTAAATCAGTCTATAAATATGGCTAGAAATACCATGACTTTCAAAGATAATTATGAAATAAAAAAAATTGAAATGAAATTACTCTAGTTGCCATCTGGATCATCGGGGTCTTCTTCATTATGAGGCAATTCTGGATTAGAACACTATCCACTGCAGTGATGACATCATTCCCGGCACACCATTCTCGCGGAGCGGCCGCAGTATCCACACGCATCTCCACATCCGGATTTGCACGCACCCCTAATTAGGTTCAGTAGACTCGGCGGGGCAGCGAGCAGGTCGGAGCATTGTGGCATAAACCCCGCTGCGTAGTTCACTTTTCTCCAGTCATACTTCGTTGCGTTGTCAATCAAGTCATCAAAGCAACAGCGAAGAACTACGGGGAAACGGTTAGAATAAAACAAACTGGACCCGCCTTCTGAAGCCTGCACTCGAATAGAAAGGGATAAGGGTGCTACAGGACCCCGGGGATGCAGATACCTTGACCAGTATAATAGCCCGACCTTTGCTATAGCTGCAACAGACACGGATATTCTTGCTATGCTTGTCCAGCGCAGAAAACCTACCCAGAAGTTCTGATTTTTCGATAAAGGAACCTGTGGAAGAGGCACAGAACATCGAATTGATACAGGAGCACCTTGACAATGTGTAGTCAGCCATTCTCTTTGCTCATGCCTTTTCCGGCTGTGATACAATGCCAGCAGTTTTTGGAAAAGGAAAGGCATCAACATTGAAAACTCTCCAAGGCAACGAAGTTGGAGTTTTTAATAAGCCCGGAGCAGATTTGGAGAGGATCGTCTCCTGCGGTAAGAAATAGCTTCTTGCTTTATACAGAGGAGCGAAATATGCAACCCTAGATGACCTTCGCTACACCCTGTACAACAAGTGTAGCCGCCACGCAAAAACTAGATGCTGACTTGCAGCTGAAAACTTTGCCCCCTGCAGCTGCTCGACAACATTCATTGCGCGTGCACCTAGAGGTAATTTGAAGAAAAATAAAAGGGTAAAGCATTCTGCATTAGTAAAATATTAATTAGGTTGATATTTTTTAAGTTCAAGAATGGCTTGGGACAGGAACAAAGCTGGACGCAACGAAGTACGGCTGGAGAAAATTGGACAACCCAGCGCGGCTTGTGCGCTTGCCCTGTCGAGTCTCTTGCACCTAATTAGGTGTGCGTGGAAGTCCAGATGTAGAAATTTATGTGGATGCCGGTCCGAGGGGATTGAACACAGTAGTGGAGAGCGTTCATGCAGAATTGCTTCATAATGAAGAAGACTTCGAAAACCCAGATGGCGTTTAGAGTAATTTATTTTTTTTTTAATTTCATAATTATTTGTGAAATTGTCAAGTCATGATATTTCAAGCCATACTGATCTAACTGTACATACATGCTTTTATACTACTGTTTCAGGAAAATGTATGTCCACATATCTTTTAAATATTAAGTGGTACTGCTATATTTAATATGAATATTTATACTGATTAAATATTTTCAAGGGCTGATGTGCCCTTATTTCTCTTTAAACAACTCAATTATCCTATTTTCATTTCCTTTAAAACCGCACGCGCACTTTCACACAAAGGCCAGTGCACGTGCTTTCACACGCACACGGACACAAGACGCGCATCAGCGTGAAAACTGATCAGATAAGCCCATTTTGCTCAGTTTTTTAGCCATTTCCGGAGAGTTTTTCCCGATTGGGAAAAATTATCATTTCCGGGTTGAAAAATTACTTTCTCTTAAAAAAAAATACGCTTGAACCATGATCAGATGACCCCTTGGAGCCGTGAACGCCAATTTCACTTTCTAGTAGTTTACATTAAAATTGTAATATCTCCATTGGCTCTTGTAAATTTTCCAATGCGGGGATTTTTGGGGACTTTGTTTCCGATTATAAGGTACTGTTTTAAGAACCCAAATCAGTCGTCAGATGTTATGAATAATTTTTTTCTGGGATACCACATTCCTCGGCAACCTAACTTTTCTAGTTTATGCCGGTGGTAAAATAGTGGGGGGGAGGGGGGCAAAACGGCAATCGCACCATGCGCGCGCGCGGCAACATGCTTTTTTATACAGACAAAGGTCTCAGATACACAAATCACAAAACAGATTGCGGTCTGCAGATTTTGCAAACGAGGAACCCATTGGAGCCTGCACTAATATGTCAAGCGGCGCTCCAAACGGATTCATCCTTGAAGCCGCTCGGATCACCGAAAGTAAGGTGGCGAGAGTACCGACAACACAAATCGCCCAGTAAAAGAGAAAAATCGTACTGCCGGATTTTGTAGCATTTACAACATTACGAACAAACTATTCTTGCCTACCTCTCTCAAATTTGATATAACAATCAATGAATAAGATAAATGTTCTGCATACAGCTTTAATTTCTCACAAGTTTTATTGAGAAACTTCCAGATTACAATTTATATTAAATTATGCTCATCTAATTCGCAGGTGATTTTAATTTACATAAGGTTAAAATGTGCTTGAAGTTATTTAGCAGTTGAGAGCTACTACACTGGATGATTTTAAAGAGGATTGCATTAATAATGATCTTCCAATGACAAAATGAATTCCTACATTTTTTCTGGCTGATTTTGAGTTTCTTTAGCCATTGGTGCTTGAAATTTTCTGGCAATTCTTCCATTATAAATTTGGAGTTCACCTAGATTTTGCTATTCAGTGCCAAGTCATCTGTAAAGTGAATAATGATTAATTCTATGCGACTAGTGTGTCGACTCTCCAATTATAATTACCCGTTTACTATCAGAAAAAGTTGGCATATGTTCTCCTATCGCCCCACTGGTGTAAAATACTTAATAGAGTAAACTGAAAAATGCCTAACTGATTTTATAGTTTGGTAGAAATATTTTCTGATCCATTTAATATTGTTTAGAGCTAGCTCCTCATCAATCCCAGACATTATTTGATTAACTTGCGCTACACACACTGGGGTCGATCAAACCCCAACAGTTTTTTAAGTGCATGCCTCTCTTCAACGTTATGTAAATTTAAGTTCTGTGCCGTTATATTGCGATATCTAATATGTTTGCGGGCTTTAGTATTTTGGTGACCAGCGCGCAAAGTAGTGCCGGAAGCCTCTATACCCCAGTGTGTGTTTCACGTTACTTTTTTTGATCGCTGGATTTTTTTGATATTGATCTAAGTTAGATTCAATCGTTTTGGTATGATATGGGTACAGAATGTCGTTTCTTATAGATTATCGACAGTTATTTCCGATCGAAAAAGGCGTCGACCTTCGACTACTGAAAAACTCGAGACGGAAATGAACGGAAATGTTTGATGTTTGTGATGGAAAATGAGGAAAAACCATCTGGTTTTGATGAGCCATACTCAGACGATGATGAAGACGAAGACTACGTAGAAGAGCAGGAACGTTCCGGTACAGAGCAAAACAGGTATAATGCAAAAAAGTGAAAACTACAGTAATCAAGGGGAAGAACGGATATAGATGTAGCAACGAAGTTCCATAAAAGTGGAGCAGACGCCAAAGGAAAAATCTTGTTAGTCATTTACATGGTCCAAAAGGAGCTGCACAAAACTGTGAAAAGTCTGCTTGAAGCATGGTATCTACTCTTTTCCGACGATATAATAAATACAACTGTTGCTTGCATTAATGAAGAAATTCGAAGAAAATGGGAAGCAATACATTTTCGGCGGTCCTATCATAGCACAACAGATACCGCTGAAAAAAAGGCTTTTTTGGGCTTTTGTATCCTTGTGGCGTCCAACAATCTGCATATCTGAGTTTGCACGAGCTGTTCTAAGTTTGGGACTTCGCTATTTAGTGTTACTATGCCGCTAAACAGGTTTGATTTCCTGACATCATGGTTACGATTCGATGACAAAGCTACGGGACAACAGCAAAGACAAAGTGACAAATTTGCACTTATCAAGGAAGCTTGGGACATATTTGTGACCACTTGTACAGGGTGTCCCAAATTCGAGCCTCATGATTGGGATCTCGGAAACTAGAAAAAATACGAGGTCGGATAATGAAGGCAAAGATGCGCAGTTTGATGCTGATCAAAATGCTACATTACAAGTTTATAAATTCCGAATACTTCCGAAGATTTTGGAAAAAAAACGCGATTTAATTTATATTTTTTATGACCCTATTTGAATAGATATAACAAAATAAACTTGACATTTTCATTGCTACTTTTTCTGTTCTTTAAGATGGTGTTATCGAAATTTTCAGGCCGACGTTTCGTCTTTGAGCTGCCATCATCAACTTTGTTTTTTTTTAAATATTGCCCTGAATTTTTTATTGCGGATATTGAGAGGTCCTAAGGTTCCAAAACCAATGATGTATCGCACTTATTCGAAAAATTCATATTAGTAATATTTTGCTAAAGAATTCATGCGTTAGAGAGAGACAGAAAATATATTTTTAATAGAATTAAACTAGAAAACATTGTTTTTACGCGTTAACAACGTAAAAGTAAACTGACAGTAAAATGTATTTTATGTCTCTCTCTAACACATGAATTCTTATGGAAAATATCACTAGTATGAATTTTTCGAACAAGTGCGATACATCATTGATTTTCGGACCTTAGGACCTCTTAAAATCCGTAATAAAAAATCGAGGGCAGTGTTTAATAAACAAACTTCATGATGGCAGCTCAAAGACGAAACGTCGGCTTGAAAATCTAATAACATCATCTTGAAGAATAGAAAAAGTAGCAATGAAAATGAGTTTGTTTTGTTATATCTATTTAATTAGAGTCATAAAAAATAAAAATTAAATCGCAAATATTCGGTTTTTTCCAAAATCTTCGGCAGTATTCGAAATTTTTAAACTTGTAATGTACCAGTTTGATCAGCATCAAACTGAGCAACTTTGCCTCCATTTAACCGACCTCGTAGCTCTTCTAGTTTCCGAGAACCCAATGATGAGGCTCGAATTTGGGACACCCTGCACAGAATATTACACCCCACATGAATATGGTACAATTTTTGAGCAGCTTATAGGCTAGAGAGGCAACTGTTCATTTAAAATTTATTTAGCATCCAAACCTTGTAATGATAAATGACGCACGAACCTGGTATATAACGCCATCCCTTGGCCTTAGTTACTAGGAAAATAGCTTGCCTATTCCGTTTTATTACATCAAAAATTTGTCGCAGCCTATTTACCGTACTGGCAGGAATATTACTGTCGATAATTGATTTTCATCAGTGGATTTGTTTGAAAATATGTTAACCACATATGGACTAACTCTGATAGGTACTCTTCGCAAAAATAAAAGGGAAATTGCTGCCAATTTTTAGCCGAAAAAGAGAAGGTGTATCAAAAGTTGTTTTTGATTACAATAACACATTAACATCGTTTACTCCTAAGCAGAAAAAAGTGATATTATTGTTATCTACTATCCATTATTCAAATGATGTAGATGAGACCACAAAGAAACCTATACTAGTTTTAGATTACAATAGCACCAAAGGAAACAATTGTTAAACTCTGCCACACATTTACCACAGCACGGACCAGCAGAAGGTGGCCTATGGGGGTATTTTATGGCATGCTTGATGACGCTGGAATAAATGCAATGGTTTTATACAATTTTTCTGGCGCCACTAATTCGAAACTTGTCAGAAGAGTTTCTAAACACAGTGGCCTTTGAAATAGCTGAGTCATTTCTAAAATGCAGACTAGAATTAAAACGTTGAGAATAGGATTTAAGTGTCTCATAAGTGAAATTATTGACATAGATATACAACATAGACAAGGAGCCTCTGTTTTGGAAAGAAAAGTGCGATGGGGATTTTGTGACAGATCTATAGATCGGAAAACAAAACTGGCTTGCTCAAGTTGTCAAGTTCCAATCTGTGATGAGCACGGATCGAAGAACGGTGTAAAGTGTGATGAATAATTAAAAATTAAAATAGTACATTTTTGATTTTGACATAATTATATAGGTTAAAGCTATTTTCTACATTTTCTATTAAGTTTTATTTGATGTGCGATGACGTTCTGTTCTGCTTTTGGAAATAGATGTTATTTTTACTACAAGCATGGTGTTTTAATTACAAAAAGCATATAATTATGTGATAATACATTCAGAGCAGATTTTTTTTACATCACATATGTAAACGTACCCTAAAGTTTTTATTGGTTGTAACTTTTCCACTTTTTTGTTCTGAACTTCATATGACCTTGGGGTAAGCCACCACCCGCTTGACCTGGGGTTACTCCTGTTATTGTGTGTCTACTTAAATCACTTTGAGAAAAACTGCTCTTACTTGACTTAGACCTTATGAGAAAGTCAAACTAGCAGTTGACGTTGTGTTCCCTTGGTCTTTATAAATTGAATTATAATATTAAGTACTTGGTCATATCTCTTCCTATTTATTGTCAAGTAGAATAAATTATCCAATACGTATTAATGATATAATTGTAATAAGACAAAAGCCAAATTCAAATTCTCTTTAAATGCTGATTCATCCAAAAAAGTAACGGACTTCTTGTTCAATCTAATACAAGTTAAGATTAGTTATAAGCAAGTTTTTACATATTAAATTTTACAATAGAAATCTGGAAAATCATTAATTTTTAAACGTTAGAATCAGAGGAGAGGAATTATGATTTAACTATTCCTTCATTATTCAGAAGAATATTATGATGTGTACTGGGATGTAAACAGAAGATTATATTTCGAATATTACGTTTCATTCAGTTGAACGTACTAATTATCTGCACGTGAAGGAAATCCTTCTATTTTTCTTGGTAACAGGTGTCAAATTATTCAATAATAAAATATATTAATCGTCAGTATACTAAGAGATTTTTTTGGCAATTATCGCCAAGGACTATTAGACAGTCAAGTAGATATGGCAACGTTATATAAGTTTTTCAGCAAGCTTTTCTGGAGGCAGCAACAACAAATTTTTTTATTGCGGTAAACTTCGTATATTCCTCCTCTGACTATAAATTAAAACTGCTTGAATGTGCTCAGATAATCAGCAATAAGCGAAACTTTCTACACAAAATTTAACATTGGGACAATAGGAAACATATTCCAAAATAAAGTCAATTTTTGACTCATTTTAAATTAATGTTCTCAATTGCAAAAGAGTATAATAAATTAACATTTCCAAAACTGGAAACTAATAACTCTTTATCCATGTTTTATACTCCATTCTGACTTGATAATTTATGCTATTTATAGCGGATCTATATCCTACGAATCCGTCAGCATGACCGCGCGAAATTCCTGTACATTATTTATAAATTTTATCCCCAAAAGCTTCCTGGTTCGTAACGTGACAGCTAGTGCTCTAAGGGCGCAAACAAAATTTCAGGCTATTAAAAGTCAGCGAATCTATTATGTTCGCTTCGGCTAAAAATAGGTTAAGGTTCAGTGATATTTGACGGTGTGGCTTGTTATTATTCGAGGAAATGGCCCGCGTTTATTCTTGTTTGGAGTCGCGTTTAACTTTACGACAGAAAAAGCCATTGGATAAACAGCGGGGTGTCGGGGATTGGTTTTTGTTAAGCGTTCAAAAGAATTTTGCAGGTAATATATTAAAAGCTTTATTGAAGGCTAATGCCACATTCACAGCTTTCGAATGTTACTTAACAACTGTAATATTTTATTTTTATATGCAGTATGTGGAGTGATGCTATTTATAGCAAATTTGTTGGTCCATTAGGTGAAACTCTCAGATAGAAAGTTTTATGAGAATATCATATCGTATGATGGCACAATTAATGCTTCATGTGACAACATAGCAAACGTGTCCCCTTGTTTCTAGAGATACAATGTACATTTTTCAATATATTAATGACACAGTAGTAATTTAAAATATTAAAAACCACGCTCCTGTATTCTATAAAACCTGCAGCAAATTAGCGCCGCGCCGCCGCCTGGGTATTTGTCAAATCCGGATACTAGAGAGATTTTTCCCAAAAGACCGTCCATATTGATTGCCGTTTATTCTCATAAGCGCTATTGAAATATGACGTCGTAAATATGTTCTCTCACATTATAACTCACTTTTCATTTGGATCTGATTTACGGCCTGCGCCCTAATAAAAACACGGCCGAAGTTTTGTTTCTCTTTCGGGGTGAAATATATGCTAAAGATTGAAACTTATAATACCAAACCGTGTAGGTCGTGGTGATAAATGGTCAGTTGGTTCATGATAATTAAGATGCCATTTGCAATATATCAGTGTGTTAAAATGAGATTTAGTGAAAATATTCCATATTTTTTCTTCAGTGGGATTCTTTATATAGTAGTCAGACTGAATAACGCAAAAGTGATGCATTTTAAATTTGGCCATTTTACCATATTCGATTCGAAGAAATAGTTTCTGGGCATACGTCAAAAATCTCCAAGGCTTTAAGCAACCAGAATTAGAGTCCATCATCTAAGTCTGGTTGCCTATAGCCTTGGAGATTTTTGACGTATAAGCAGAAACTATTTCTTTTGAAGATTAAATTATATCCTAAAAAAATTATTTTAGTTTAAGTTAAAAGGCTGCAGTTTCAAGGACAAGGCCTGTTAAGTACGTTTAATTGTTTCTTGTTATGCATCCACCTATTCATCCAACAATAGTGACTCCAAACATGACTTTCTGAATCGATGAAAAATTTCCTGATGTTCGCAACATATCATACAAGATTAAATGCGATATTAGCATATTGCAAAAAATATTTCTTTTTATGTGAATCTTATACTTTAATTTAGAAATCATAATATGGCATAC
>MU181983.1:135024-152570 GCA_016904865.1 Pissodes strobi
ATATATTTAGTGAGGAATAATACTAGTACCATGAAACTGCCATGCTCGGTCTCTCCCTCTCGAGCTATAAGTTTTTCGCCCCCTTAACCATGGGTTATCCCTAATAATATGCACCCTTGATTCATATTGAGATAAGATGGAAGAATCCACCCACTTGTCCTTAAGGGACAATGTATGACCTTGAATGATCTTAGAAACTGTTGATATTGCGTGTGTTCTATTATACTACTGCCTCATGCAAACTGGGATGATCTAAGACAGGCACTGGAACTGACGACCCGTCAGTCTACTGCGAAGAGATTAGGTAAGTAATCTCCTCAGGAATGGAAGCATACCTCCTAAATTCTATCCAAAATAGGCGAAACAGCTGTAAGTAGGAAACAGTGATCCTACAATTACTGGTAGCAAAACCAGACCGATGAAAATCGCAATTTTGCCGAAGCGAAAAACGAACGCAAACGTGTGATTGATGAAATTAATGACAAACACAATCAAAGGATCATAATTAAATTTTTGCAATGGCTTCAGGAATTTCTGGTCGGTGGCAAAGGCCATAAGTAAATAAGTAATGACTTTACAAAAACGTCTCTCCTACTTTTGATAGACGAACGCGGCATCACGGTGACTACAGCAAAGGAAAAACAAATATGCTAGCCAAAATGTTTTCATCGCAACTCTACTAACCCCAAGGTAAGGTTGTCCCCACCATATCGAACGTGAATACTACCATGGCAGAAGTTAACTTTCATCATCGTGATATTCGTAAAATGCTCAAAGAACCGCCAACGTGTTTAAAAACTGCGCCAATAAACTAGCATCTATTTTTTCAAAGCTTTTCTCCCTGTTCTACCGAAAATAGATTTACACATCTTGTTGGAAAGTCGCACGAGTGCAACCTGCTCCAAAAAGCAAGAAAACTACGCCCTCAAACTATTACCCAATTGCCTTGCTTCCAATAATCTCCAAAGTCAATCAGCAGCTAATCAAGTACCTCGAGAATAACAGATTAATTAGCGATAACCAATACGGCAATTGCAAAGAGGGGTCGCCAGGTGTTGCATTGACCTATGCCTCTCTTATATTGAGTAGGGCAGTCGAGAACTACGGAGAAACTCGAGCGATTTGTTGGATATTTCGAAGGCATTCGACAGAGTTTGGCATGCTAGACTGCTGTCCTTAGGACTGCCAGTCTCTCTCTGCAGTTGGCTTTCCAGTTTTCTTAAGAACCGATCTCTGCATGTTGCAGTTGATGGACACATCTCAACATATTCACCTTTAACGCGGGCGTGCCTCAGGGCGCATTATTTTCACCAACTCTGTTCCTCATCTATATTAATGACCTGCTGACCGAAACCAACAATCCTATTTACAGTTTTGCAGTCTAGATTAGAAAAATCTTTACCAGCGATTGAGACTTATCACCGTAGACAGATACAGGCTAAAATAATTAATCAAGATCTGGAAAAAGCTCGAACTTGGGGAGACAGGAGTTTGGTCCAGTTCAATGCAGCAAAGACACAAGCAGCCACGTTTACCAAGAGGATCAATACGAGCGGGCCTTGAGATCTTTATTGCAGGATCGACCATTCCTTTGTCCTCGTAAATCGGACTACTGGGTGTCTCGATCAACAAAAATATGTCCTGGCATGGCCATATTGCTAACATCGCAATATCAGCCTCGCAGAAGCTTGGTACGCTTTTTTGCAACAAGCACAAAGCGCAAATAAGACCATGCTTTGTATTGCTTCCACATCTGGGGTGCTGCCAAAGCACGCCCTAAAGCTGCTGGGTTTCATTCAGAAGAGAACTGTGTGTCTTGTCGGCGACCCGGAGTTGACCCGGGATCTGGAGAGTCTGGAACACCGCAGACATCTGTTTTACAGATATCTTTACAGCAGATATTCCCAGGATTTGATATTCCCCAGCAACGCCTGTTAGACAGTAGTGACAGATGCAAGAGCACATCCATTTGTTGTACAACTGGAAACACCTAGAACGTCGCTTTACAAAAACTCCTTTATCGGGCGCACTGCTTCGCTGTGGATCTCACTCACAGAACATCTGTTTCCATTAAATTACAACCTACAGCTATTCAAGAACCGTGTCTATCAACACCTCGGCGCACACACCGTTCGTCGAATGCCATAGGATCTCCCTTTAGCGTGCGTGTCATTGCCATAAAAAAACCTCAATCGAAGTGCAATATCGGTAATACGAGTCACCATCTACCAGGCCTCCAATTATTTTACGGAATATTTTTAAAAACTTTCTTCGTCCCCATACGGAATTTGAGAGCTAACTGGATTGCTAGATTGATGAAGGAGAACAGTTTTCAAACAATATGCTATTATGTTATCAGTAAAGGACGCATGCAACCAAACACCTTAAGAATAAACGCATTTATATGCACATTTTTTTAAATTTATACAGGATATACGCAAAAAATCCATAGATATATGCAGTAAAAAAACAAATACATTTTTAGCATTTTGATTTATATCAAAATTTTACTTATATTAATTTGAAAAAGTATAAAACGCAATAAACGCACTAATTATTACGCGTTCTTCAAGGTTTTCACTAAAAAATGCTGACGTCTATCACTGAAGACATATTTGTACAAAGAAAACGATCTGTCGCATCTACTGGAATTATAGGGCAAAATTTAAAGTTTGGAATAAAAGCAGGTTTAATCAATAGCTAAATTATTTACAGTTCTTCCTAAAACTATGTTTACGACATGCCTAAACACCTGCTTTTTTGTCTATTAAACTTTCTAATTTTTCCACCACTGTTTTTCCTACGTCATCGTCATCTCGTATTTGTTTGCAATTTTGTATACATGTTTCTATTCTTTTCAACGATTCTGTTAGACTTGTATGTACACGATTCTTTTGCTTGCGAAAATACATAGATACACTTAATATACATTAGCTGTTATTCCACTTTAACATTTTGAAATATTTATTTGCAATTATGCACTGTGAAACATCAGGCATTTGTGAAAACAAGTTTTTAAATTTTTGGAAATTATCTGCATAAAATATTGCCACACGAATCCAGGTACCCCATCTGGACACGACAGGCTCAGGTGGTAATGGTCACATTTGTTATTAGGTCATTGTCAAACGGAAAGGAATCTCTAATAATTTCTGAAACCCTAGTTAATCTGAGAGCTAGGCAAGCGACATAAATTAAATTTTCATAAAACATTTTTAAATTCTGCCCTGCCTTTACCATATACGCCGCAGCGGACAATATTGGACAAGGATTTTGTCTATAGGAAGTGAATTCGGGAATTCGGCAGAAAGAAATGTGTTAATGTGTCTTGAATAAAACAGGTAACTGTAAGGTTGTTTGTTTTTGCAAGTTCTTTTAGATCTATGAGGTAAGCTTTTCCAGGTTATTCTTCTGTGAGTTTTCCGCTCATTAAATTAACACGTAAAGACCACACGAATCAGTTGTCTCGCCTGCGATAAAATACAATGGCATATAGATACCTCAAAATTCGTTCTTTATTTCATCTAGCACGGTAATAAACACCTTTCAACGATGTTTTTTCTTAATGTTGCTTCATCTCAAAGAATAAATTTTGAATATTTTTGCAGAAAAGCCTTTACTTGCTGGTTAGTCAGATTGTTTAAAGGAAGATTTGCAGCCAAAATATTTTACTCAGATCTTGGTTAAATTCTTTCTGGCTATTTTATAAGTTTAAAAAAACTGCTTCGACGTTGACAGAATTGGATCGGACTTCATTTTGTTAACCTCAGCAATGTAAGACGGCCGGCAGGCGGCGGCGCGCGGCGTCGCAGCGTGTTGGTCTATTTGCAATTTCTTCGAGCAGATGTTCAGGCGACACACCGTTCAGTCGGCGCGGCGGCGGAGGCCCATAGAACGTAAGAAAATAACACAGACATCCCAAAACATGAGTGGATATGTAATAGTTCTTAAAATATGCATTTCTCTTTCAAAAACACAAAAATATGCAAAAGCGCTGCCATGCAATAATTATTTTGACAGTTCTCTACAAATCTATCCAAAATAAGTCTAATAGCAGCAAGTTTATCGGACATTTTCTCCTCGGGTCGGGTACAATGCCTGGCGTGCATAAACATAACGGAGCGCAATGAAAACATGTCTAAAGGGGGCAATCGAGGCAATTGTGGCAATACCTCCTTCAACTAGGCCAACTAGCTGATATTGAAATTAGCAGTGACGTCATGAAAAGTGGTCCATACTTTTTTGCCATAAGAAAAGCATTAAGAGGAGCCAAGAGGTGCCCAGTAAAAGTATTGTTTATTTTATCGCGCCTACTTCCGTATTTAACGTTGATTGCCACGCTGGGCGACTGGAATATCAATTCCCATCTCGACGTCATGTATCCGGTGCTGCCAGATTGAGCGCTTTATCACAATTTGAGCTACTTGCTATTTGCCACAAATTATTTTTCAAAGAAACGTTAAATATTCGTCTTGGATTCCAAGATTACAATTAACAATATATTAGATACTTAATGTAAAAGTTTGCTTTGGTATATTATAGTATAGTTATATTAAATATAAACAAATATTTAAAACCCAAAAAGTAAATATATAAAAACTGAAAAGTGAAGCAATAACGGAATCAAAACCTTTAAGAAAATAAACGTTGCTGACCAATAACCTAATTATTTTGTATAAATATTAGGTCCATTTAAAAACATAATTTCAAATGTCATTCAACAAATGCTGTAAAAATTAAAGTCCAACTAAATATACGTTAATAGTTTACATCCCAAATAATGTATGAAACTAACTCTAAATCTGGCAACACTGCCTCAGTGCCTTCTGTCAGTTGGCGTAATGGCGTGCTTTCGGCCGGCTTGTTAATTATTGTTCTGTTCGATTTGACGATTTTGATTGTTTTTCTGTTAATTTCTTTACACTTTCGTGTGTGTAAATTTATGTGAACAATGATGTGCGGTGGAAACTCGCCGAAAAGATCTAAAGTTCATGTTTTTAGCCTCGTTTTTAGCTTTCCAAAATGTTTGGAGTTGACCTGTTGCGTTCGTGTAATAAGAGTTTATTTTCAATGTGGTCAGCAAGTTTATAAAATTTGTTCCTGTTAGCTAATTTTGGAGTAAGTAATATTTAGTGTAATTATGCCTCACAAAGGCTGTAATGCAATGTTTGCTATATGCCCTCAGTGGTCAAAAAACTTCATGAACTAAAACGAGTCAAAATATTAAAACATGGATATTCCCGTAGTTTAAAGGCCCTTTTTCCATCATTTATAAAAAAGCAAAATGTTAAATTAGCTCTCAAAATATTTAATCATTTTATTATAGAGGCTCTGAAAGGTTTTCTCTCGGGTGTTCTTAATAATTTGTCACATTCACAAGACACAGCAGAGGATCTGAAATGCCAGTTAATCACTTATTTAAGTAGATATTGCTGTCATATTGTTTTAAAAAAAATAAGTTGTGAATTTTGTAAAGACAATTTAACCTTAAATGAACCTTGTGTTGTAGAAGATTCTTACAATTTCATTAATTCCTTAAGTCGTGGGGCTCTTTTATATCCTCGTGAACGTAGTCTCAACAGCCTATATTATATTTAAAAAACTGATTAATGAGTTCGAAGACACATTTTTAGATATTTACAATAAAAAGTCTTTTCTTTGTGAGCTGTTGTTAAACTATCTAAATCAAAACAGCCTTTTGACTAATTTTGAAAATTGTAAAAATCACCTAAAAATTGACGTTTCAAAAATTTTTCTTTGCAGCATTTCAAATACACTTCTTTCTTAATAATAATTATTGTTCTAAACATAATCATAATATTTTGGGTAAAAGGAAAAAAGGAAACTGGAGACTTTTAATAAATAAATATTAGACCCCAATAATATACCGAGTAATATACCAAATCTAACATAAAAAAGTAATAATTTTAAACCTGTATAAATCTTTCATGTTTTATCATAAATATTTGAAGATTGCAAGGTTCTTTGGATGGAGAAAACCGAGGAGAAAACGCACTATCAAATTTGACATTACTATTACCCTTGCTATTACCCAAGCTATTACCTATTATGACACTTTTATACCTATAGTGATATTTTACCGTGGTATCTAGTTTCAGTTTATCAAAATAGGTAGATTCTATTTTGATAAACTGGATAGGTTTTTGCTTTGAAATTTCGTTTTCCTTTAACAAAAATCGAATGAGGCACGTCTAAAGGCTGTTCATGACTTGCAGCCTTGTTTTAGCCGGAAGCTCTTAAATATTATTTATGTAGGTATGCAGAAAAAGGTAAGTAAACAGCAATTTCATATTTGATTTAAAAAAAAATTGAGTATTACACATTATCAGTCATGATAGTCGTGCTTAAAGTAATATCAGCTTGTAGGAGGTATTGTATTAGGCCAATTACGTTTCAAACTACATATATAAAAAAGATAAATTTACAAAACACAAGTTTTTGTTATATTTTTTCGAGATTTTTGCATCTAAAATGTCTACTTAACTGTGAAATTTTAAAAGAAATTGCACATTTCAATATACGCCTGTAAATAAGTTAAGACCACTTTTGATGACGTCACGCGTAAGCCGTCTGGCCTTGTTGAAGGAGGTATTGATTGTGGGCCTTGCACTTCTACACATTATTGTAGAGGGAGCAGCTAGATAAGCAATAAGTCTAATCACAAGAGAGGGAGCGGGCGAAGAAGGATGGATTAGAAAGAGTGAATTGGTATCCCTGACAAAGCATATACCACTTCTGGCGCCCCAGGGATGATATAGTCAAAATATACAATTTTGAAAAATACCTCACGCTCGTGATAAGAAGTAGTGAAGAATTAACAAAGAACACCACTTGTATTCTCACATATTTCAGGTGGAAATTAACGCCATGGGAAGATGTGCGCAGTTCAGCTTCGACAGAAACTATAGGGAGGAAGAGATTGTGATCTTCTCGGACAGGTAATCAGCCATCAAAGCGCTGAGCTTATCAGCAATAGGCCCCAATTGGTATGGGAATGCCCAGATAGACAAAACGGTCCGGGCAAGAACGACAAATTATTTCTTCAATGGATACCAGGATATATTGGGATAAAAAGCAACGAAAAAGCAGACGAATTGACAAAAGTAGGAGAACAAACTCCGCATTTACGACCGGAAACCTTCTATGTCTTAGCGATGTACACCTACAAGGAAGCGTTCAGAAAAGGAGAGCAAACAAAATGGATCAGCCCATGGAAACGTCTTCTAGGGTTATAGTCGACGTAAATTAGATTTTTCAAGAGAAATAATTTATAAAAATTAAAAAATTTTGATACGAACTCCTTAGAGACAAGTGAATATAGATCAAAAGAGTTCCCACCTCACAGGAGGGTGCTTCATCCCCTTTAGCTTAAGAAACCACCCTCTAATGTTACCTCCTGTTAGTTTTTTTAATATATCTCGAAAACTGTTACCCTGGTGATAAAGATGGATAGAACTTAAATTATTCGCTATAAAATTGTACATCGGTTATGTCCTATACAATTTTTCCCTATGTCGAGCCCTAACTTC
The DNA here is from genome assembly GCA_016904865.1 of Pissodes strobi. Classification (NCBI taxonomy): domain Eukaryota; kingdom Metazoa; phylum Arthropoda; class Insecta; order Coleoptera; family Curculionidae; genus Pissodes; species Pissodes strobi. The sequence continues at coordinate 142,575 of MU181983.1, forward strand.
ACAAATATGAGTTGAATGCTGAAGTCGCGCAAAAGCAGATAAAACGATATTTTATATTCTATCCCGTTTCCACACCACCGCTGAGGTAGAGCCCCCGGCACGTTTTTTTTAAGTGGTTTCCCCATGAGGCCTAATCCATCAAAAACTAACCGTTGTTTATTCCATGATTGGAATATCTTCAGGTAATTCTTCCTCTACCACTGAATTAAGACATCCTTGTCCATGACAATTGGAGCACATCGTTGAACACTTTAATCCAACCTTAGCACAACCGCATCGTTTTCCGCAACCCTTTTTACAACTGCAAGATATTAAGTTAAGAATAGAAGTAGAAGCTGGTATCTCAGTTGTAGGAATTGGCACCAAAATTTGCCTGATTGTTTTTCAACCCCATTCATTAGGCTTCAAAATTTCTCCACGCCAGGAATGAATTTGTTGGAAAACGCGATACGAATGTTGTTCTAAAGCAGCAGATGTAGGTGGTAATTTAAATAATAGCACTGCATGATTAGATTGACCAACAAATTTATTAAATGAAATGAATCTAAATTGGTTTAACGATGTAACAGTACGAGGTGTATTGTATAAACCTATTGTGATTTTTTTCTCCAGCTCGTACAATGTCAGGCTTCATCGATGATGGATTATTACATATATTCAAAGCATCATCCAAGTCCCTTCTAGTATTTATCAAGCTTACAGTTTGTACTTTTCCTTTGCCAAAAACTATCGACGTCGTATCACATCCACTGAATGCCTGAGCAAATAATATTTTATTATTTTTACAGTTATGAAGGACTTTCGAGTTCTGAATATCGAGTGAACTATATGCCCTTTCTTTGATGCTTCCTTGAACATCTCTTAAATATCGAATATCTTTATCAAAAGGACAAAGAGCAATTATGAGTATGAGAAGGTTAACATCCTGTCCCACGACGACTAGTATGGGACTATTATAAGCTTCCTTAATAGCAGTTTGGATAATTAGAGTACCTGCATCAAATGTTAGCAAATGTGCTCTTATAGCTCGAGCATATGCATGTCCAGAAACCATGTGAGGTACTGATGCTGCTAAGTAAACTATAGACCACAAATCGGACAGTCCGCTGTTGTTCATAACATAACCGATGGTGCCTAAATATGACATTAATAAATGAAAACCGCCCAATCTAACAATAACGTTTGACAATTCTCCAGAATTCACAGAGGCAACAATGTCCCTATCTTTAATATAAAGTGGCTGATCGAATGTCACAACACAAGAAGTTTGATCCAACTTTTTGATCTCCTCTGCGGCATATTTTAAAACACTGAATATTGCGTTATAATTTGAAGGGGGTTCATTAAAAAAGGGCAATGCAATGATTTTAGATTTAGTATAAGGCAAACTGTATGTCACCGCATCCATGAAGCCTCCTTGTCACGACGGAAAAGAAGGTACCTGCAAGAATTTACCAAATATCCAAGCCAAATCATGACTTGAAGGTCCCTAAACTTGTTTAAATATATCATCAAAGTACACCTTCTGTAGGGGAATATCTTGAATACCCATTCTTTGTCGCTCAAAATGTTGGATTTGTACTTGTCTACAATTAGCAATCTCAGTCGTAGATGGGGTTGATGATAATTTGACAATCTTATCACTTACCGCATTATGTGGTGTAATACATTGTATTCCACCCATCGCATGGAACGTTCCCTTCCCAGTCATAGTGTTGATGTTTACATCAGCATTATCAAATATAAATTGTGAAAAGGAATGTTTGTCAATATCGGGGTTCCAGGAGATTACAGCAGAATTTTCAAACTGTGATACGTCACTATGACTAGAACAGAAACCCAAATTGAACACAGCATGAACAATATTTCTGGAATCAACTTTTCGAAACAAGTACACTGCCAGACCAAGCAGTATTGGAGACCCAAAGGAGCGAGGTCTTGTTGTCATTATAATTGAATGCGCAATTGCGGTACATTTTCTATAAATACCTTCACTTTTGGTTTTCTTATTTTTGACAATAATTATGCTTAAAAGGGTTCTTAGTGTTTCTGGAACCAGTTCATCTGCCCCTTCTGTGAAGTTTGTTAAGTCGGGATATGCAGTTGTATCATATGCGGTGCTCCGAATATCTTCACGAATTATGGTCGCTGCAGCTTTAACAATTCGTGGCACGACTTAAATGGAGCTGGGTAGGACATGTCGCAAGACAGAGCAGTGACAAATGGACAAACAAAGTTACCCACTGACGGCCAAGAGAAACTAAAAGGAGCAAAGGTCGACCACAGAGAAGATGGCTAGACGATGTTAGGTCAGCCGTTGGCCGAGACTGGTACCACAAAGCCCAAGATCGTCAAACTTGGAAGATGTATGGAGAGGCCTATATCCAGGAGTGGATGAGAGAAGGCTGATCGAGAAGAGAAAAAGAAGAAGACCTTCTTCCTTCTCATTTTCCGCTTTTTCTATATACCAACTATTGATGAGCTTTATACCCGAACCACGAAAACACACAACTGTTGGCCTATTTTGTATGGCGGCAAACACAACACCATGGCAGAGAATCGAACAACGTGATTAAGATTTTGTACCTATTTAGCCAATGATAACCATGTAATTTTATGGAATTTGTCTTCACTTTTCTAGCATTAACCAAATTCAAACATCATTTCTGAGATTAGAGGTCTATGTAGGTAAAAAAAGTATAGAACATAAATGATGCAGAATTTTATAAAGAGTTATTTAAGTTCTATTAATTTTTCTCGTCAGGATAACAGTTTTCGGGAAAAATTTTAAAAACTAGCAGGAGGTACCATTAGGGTGTGGTTGTTGAAGCAAAAGGGGATGAAGCACCCTCCTGAGGGGTGGGAACTCTTTTGATCTATAATTGGATGTCTATTAAGACTCTGTACCCAAATTTTCAAAACTTTATAAATTATTTCTCTTAGATGGCATTGTTATTGCTAATTTACGTCGACTATAAGGCAATCAAAGATGTTTCTAGGGCCGCCTCATCCAGGAAGTTCAAAAAACCTCAAAACACTGAATAAGGCCAATATCTGCATCGTCACCTTTCTTACGGGCCAGTGCCGGTTAGGAAGGCACTTGGAGAGAATAAAAAATGAAAACGAGTGCAGTTGCCGGTTCTGCGAGGAGGGGGATGAAAACCCGGAATACCTTCTCATGGAGTGCTGCATGGTCGAACATGAAGAGCTTCCATTCATAGAATTATCCAGACTACCTGCATTTAACAAAGCACTGAAACTACATGAGATAATTTGATTGAGATGCACATCATCGGAGGCACAAAGGAGGAGGAAACAATATATCTATATAGGTCGCAGTGTACTAATACCTCCCAAGATCATTCATTCATTCATGCAGTTCGGGTCAATTTGCCAACAAATCTCAAGGTTTTCAGTAAAAATATAAATCGACTGTAGCCAATATAAGCTAGAAAAATTTCTGAACCAGTACTGTCAGTTATCCGCAGTGCGATTCTGTTTTTTAAGCCCTGCCAAAAACGATAAATAAATAAAAGCAAGTTTTTGTAAGATGTTTGGCATCTTGTGGATTATTTGACCTTACAAATTTGTACATTTAAAATTATTTTGGATAATACTGTCAGTTAAAAAAAATAGAAGACACTTTTTTGTCGGTCGTATATTCTGCACAAGTTCTTGGATTAGGAAATATTTTGAGTATATTATTTGATTTGATTGTAATATATTTAGTTGCATTTAGGGATTTCCTCCATCGGATTTTCTTACCTTTAGCCAAGGAATACTCTTCTGCAAGTTCAATATCACTTGACTTATTAACTTCTTCCTCATCGCCTTCGTTAACCTCTTCTTCTGAAGCTAATATGTGGGCACTTTGTTCTATATCTGACATGTTCACATCCCCACCTACTTCCTCTTCGGTCTCTTCATCAAATATTGCTTCACCCATTGCTTACATCTCTTCTTTAATGATACATTATGGATATGTAATTTTTACTCGATTTTTGAACAAAAGTAAAACATTGATAAACATAGTAAGTTATCAAATATGCTATTCGATCTGGACTTAGAAATAATAAGAACTAACGACACAATTTAAAAATTAAAGTTAAATTGTCTAAAAATAGCAAGTTGGACACACGCGCTCTATATCGGAAATGTATTGCGATTATACAGCACTAAGTCAAATCGCATTAAAGATTAGAAATAAATTTGAATTTGCATCTTGGTGTTACTTTTCCCATATAACATTGCATACCTACCTAATAATTTTTCTCAAGAATAATATGTATTTGAGTTAAACGATAACTAAAAAAAAAGTAAGAAACAAACTGCATTACACAAAAGAAGTTGAAAAAAACGTATGTTAAAATTATACGTACGTACATAGTATACGCGTGGTGTATTTTAGGTGCCGCTGCTGGGTTTGCAACAAAATCTCGTACACGGCGACCTTGCCGATAGGGCTATTGCAGACTGACGAGGAGTGTGGTTAAGACTACAATGCCAGGTTAGGGAGGGTGAGCACCCATGCCCCCAGGCAGTGGTGAACGTTTTAAAATGACCGGGTTTTTAGCTTAAGTGGTGTGGATAATACACCTGCGCGTGTAGTTAGAGTTTAATTGCTCATTGGATATCCAATACTTGATAGGTGGAAATAATTTAGTTTAAAAAGTGATTGAACTGACAATTTCTTTGCAAGAAATTCGCGAACTAGAACATGTTTGTTTTTTTTTTCTATATTGGAAAACCTTACTGTCTGTAAGATGTTAGTACAATAATTAAATTATAATAAGATATTTTAAGCTATTGTTCTCAACACTTGAAAACTAATAAATACCAAAGCCATACATAAATTATTAAACATAGTCCCATTATATATTCAAAACGAAGACGGAATGAGTCAGTACTTCAACGAGAAGTATCTTCTATTGCAAGTAGGGAAAGAGTGATCTATTTGAAGAGCTCTTTCAATCTAATGAAATTAAAATTAATCAAGTGCAAAATAATAATATTGCAAATATATTACGTACATGAGGAATGAAAAGAATTTTAAAATAATAGGTTCATAAATCCTTTTAGCAAAAGTATAATATAGAATAGCGTCATTCCAATAGGTCACTTTTTAATATCTATATTTTATTTAGCTCAAATATTGTTATGTAAACAATGCCAGTATATCTTTGCTATTCGTTGTGAGGTTTAGTCTCATAATATCCGTTATGAAATACCACTTGTCGCCAAATATTAAATATTTTGCCATATTAATTTGGCCTCATTGACAGTCACTGATGATCGATTAGCTTATTGTTCTCTTAATACTTGCTAAACTATTGATTATATTTACTAATACAATTTAAATTAACGTTTGATACAATTAAATTAAGCAGTTAATAATTTTTATAGCCTTCCTATAAATAGCTGCATATTTATAACTATGGTATATAAATCGTGATAATATCTTATGAATATTGCGAATATTGCCAAAAGACAAATGAGAGTTCCCGTTCATGTCAATGTACTCAATCTTATTACAATGCAGATTTTAAATATATATTTTGCCCCTGTGTAAAATTCTCCGAATTTGTTATATTTTGTAGCTGATATTAACCCAATAGTGCATAGAGAAAACAAAATTTGGAACAATATTAAATTGTATGAATAATTAGAGGTTTAGGTAATAAAAACAAGAACTATTCATTCTATAAAAAAAATATATAAAATTTTTTGAAAAAATGGGATGCGTTTAAAATAACTATATGCAAAATAATCAAAAAGAAGAGAAAGTTAACATTATAATTAGTGTCGTCTATCGATATTTAGTATGGTAATAAATAAAACATTTTTTGCGGTGTAAACCAATTTTACATTTTTTAAGAAATGCAAATTTAGAATTTTTATGACAAATTTTACATTTTCTGTAACTTTCGGTATACTTCACCAAAAAATTACCTACATTATCGAATTTAATATACGGCAGTGCTTGTGAGCTCCTTGCTGTATCTCGGTGTGGTTCCGTATTTTATCAAAAAGCTGAGAAATATGTACATACCGTTTAAAATAAAATAAATTGGTAGAATTTGGATCGTCAGGTCTAAGTTTCGTCATAGTAAAGGGGAATAAGTACTGAAATATGGACCAGTACCATTTTCTCTGACGCATTCGTGATCGGTATGAGTTGCTGCACACTATCATTTTTGTCGACACCTCGAATATATTTATTGTAATTGGCTATTATTTTCGGCTGCGGAATGTTTTTCTTTGATCTTGTATCTCTACACCAACGTTTGATAATTGATATTGTCTGATCTTCAAAATTTGAAGTTATCGTTACAACTTTGTTGTCTTTCCATTGTGCCATAGTGACTTTGTCATTTCCGAAAAATTGATGGGATCCTCTAGGTTGTTTATTCCATGACGAGGACTCTGGAAATGGATATTCCTACAATCTGTTCTGCCTTACAGCTCCAGTCGCACATATGTCGTGTTCAGCCAAATATGATAAAAGACCAATAGGTACCAGTAAAATAATTATCAAAATTAGATTTGAATACAGAATTTTCTTCTAATTCTGCTAACTTAATCAAAGTTAATACCACATATCCGCCTAGCCCAAACTCTTTATCTTCGTTAAATTTCCCACAATGCAATCATCTATCCCCTACCTTGACAAAGAGCACAATTCTTATAGCCAAATCTTATCGGCTTTCCTTTGATTTATTTCTTGGTGTAATGTTATCTCTAATACAGAATAATACTCTCATCTATTGATAAGAGTTCATCCAGACCGCCATGCTTAAGGGCATTTTTATTTAGTGAGTCAATAACAGGCCTTACTTTGAAAAGCCTATCGGTATCTGCGTTATCATTATTGTTGAAGTTCACATGTTTTAGAAGTTCTTTAAATCGATTTAGTCTCACAGATTCCTAAAGCAGAGTTGAGATATCATTGTTGGAACTCCAGAACATTCATTTATTTGTGTATTTAGCATAATCACTCAGTAAAAGATCACCAAATATGACGTAAAGCTCTTTGATGGAAAACTGAAGATTTTAATTTTTTTTTTGTGAACAGTACAAGTTGGATTCATAAACAATATGTTCCATGACATCAGTGGAAAACAAAAGTTTGGAAAAATCCACCGGAGATTCTCAGCAGTTTGCTTCATCGGAACGATTTTTGGTTCAAGTTTCTTTTAGCGGAAATCGGCTACAAAAAATATCGTTCTATAGGATGATTCTACACCAGAATACTATTACAAAAATAATCTTCCTTTTCTCCGCAAATGTTTTGTTTTCCAGAAAACTAGACTTTTTTATATGATAATTTAGCTAAAACCTATACTTGGATAATTTTCACATTATTTTTTTTTGTAATAGGCTGGTTCAGAAATACCTATTGAATAAAACGGTGTTATTAGTTTTATCTGAAAATGCCTAATTAATGAAAATATATTTTTTTGTAGTTTAGAATAGTGATGGGCTTATTCGAATGAAAAATAACCTGTTATCAGGTTATTAAAATAACCTGTATTATTCGGTTTTCATTCCACAAGTATTCGAATGAAAAATAACCTGAACCCACCGATCTCCATATAAGATCGGTGCCTGAACCTGATAGGTACAAATTCAAATACGAACACGAAGGAACAAACCTCGCTGTCGCGTCGCGTCGATCCGTCGAATGATCAACCAGCAAGGAGCGGTTTTAATTTGGTTATGAGTTATGAATCAAGTTTCGAGGTTTTAGCTCGAATAAAAGATGAGTTTTAAAATTGCAAATGTACCGGTAGGATGTGGAATTGTGGAATGTGGAAGCCGAACTTGGGGGGTTGAAAACTAGCGAATATTAAGTTAAGATTACATAATTTGCTTTTATTGCGTACCTAACATAAAAAAATATCCAATTTTCGGTGTCTGAACGCCTAAAAAGTGCAAATACAGCAATTTGTTGGCATCTTCAAAGAATCAAAATAAAAGGCGGTCGCTTTTGATCCGGCGGCCGGCCGATATTTTTTGTTATAAAGCAGCCCCACATATTTCTTATTTCTTTCATACACTTCTTCGTAATGAATACGGTCTGCTTTCCAATACATAACACCAATTATCACCTAATGTTTGTTTAGTTTTTAGGTTATATATTGGAATTTAGAATGTAGGAGCATACATAAGTCGTAATATAACTATAACAATATAATATGCACTATTAATTATTAATATTATTATAGTACTATAAATACATCGCCAAAGAGAAATACTTTTTTGCAAAGTAGATTTTAAATAATTATGTTCATTACATGTAATCAACACATCCAAGAATCATATTTTGGAGTTTAAGTATTTTTGATTGAAAAACGTAAAATGCTGTTTATTATATTTTGTTCAATTTCAATAATATTACGTAATCAAATATTTACTCGTATTCTATTGTTATTAACTTATTTATTAAGCCATGCTTAATAAGACAATTACAGCAGTTACGAATAAGATGCCGATGACGCTGAACCTCCTTCCTAACCGGCTGCGATCGCTCACCTGAATTTATTCGAATGATTATTCAAATAATCATTCGGTTATTAATATTATTTGAATACAAATAATTCGGTTATCAAAATAATTCGGTTATGCCCATCACTAGTTTAGAATGGCGGAAATCGGCTGCAAAAAATATCGTTCTATGGAATGATTTTACACAAGAATACTAGCACAAAAATAATTTTTATTTTCTCCGCAAATGTTTTGTTTTACAGAAAACTAGATTTTTTATATGATAATTTTGGGTTAGTTTGGGGTAATTTGAGATAGTGTCTTTTACTCTGGTTAGTTTTGGTTAGTTTGGGTTAGCTTGGGTTAGTTTGGGTTAGTTTAGCTTAATTTGGGTTAGTTTAGGTTATATTGGGTTAGTCTGGGTTAGTTTGGGATAATTTGGGATAGTGAAGAGACAAGCGTGCGTAGCGCGCTTGTCTTTTTACTCTGGTTAATAAGGGTTAGAGAGGTAGAGAGCTACTCCAAGCCTAGAACTTTTTTTCTAGTCGATTTTCGCTCTTTTAATTTTTTTTCTTTTTTGAAATTGAGATTGATGTAGACATTGATTGAGACAGGTACTATAATGTCAAAAATAAATTTAATTTCTTCTTAACGGATTTCCGCTATACGAAATTTGACCCCGATTTTTAGGTTGAAAGGAAGTATTCACGTTGTTCTTTGGAGTACTTTTAGTACACACATGTTGTTGCTTTTTAACTTTTCCTTGGATTGCTTGTTTGGGTAGGCCTCTTGGAAATGCAGTGTTGACGGCAGTATTTCATCATCTGAGTTGATATCGAAAGCATTACTGAACTGTGGAATAAGTCCCCGCTCAAATTCTAATTCAACGTCGTGGCCGTGACCGTCAAAAAAGTTCCATATGGGTGGCTTAAATTGCCTCTTGGCAAGTGATTTAGGTCGCCAAGTTCTTGCTTCGATGCGTCGCTGTCATCTTCAGATTCAACGGTGTTTTTGTTTGGGGGGTTCAATATTTGTGTATTCAGAGCGCAAAGTACCGGATTGCCGCTTGAGAAAGAATGTTACTGCGCGACGACAGCTCGAAAAACACACAGAACTTTTTCTACAGCCGCATTTTTTAAAATTAAATGCACATTTTTCTCTAAACTTATTCTGAAATTTGCAAATGATGTCAGTTTTGACATATTATATTCGGGCTTCAGGCATATTTAGAACAGGAGTGCCAGCAACAAACTGTAACAAACGCATGACTGTCATTTATTTATCTTCGGTTTCCATGACCATTCATAGTACACTCGACGGAAAAAGCGAGAATTGTCATTTCCATGTTCGCGCTAGAGCGCAAAATAAGGATCCACGGCATTCGTCGATTTTGCGATTTCATTTGAATTTAGTAATTAGTTATTTTGGGCGCGGCTGTAGAAAAAATATATTTGCACCATTGGCACCTGTTTCATCTTCTTCTGCAAGTTCTAGATGCTGATGTAACGATAT
>MU181983.1:152970-195568 GCA_016904865.1 Pissodes strobi
GATATCTTGAAAACGAGAGACAAAGTTACATAAGCATAATATAATAGGTCTGTTGTAGCAGCGATTTCAAACGGTTTCAAACCGTCCGGAGTTTGCGCATAACGATATAAGCGTCGCTTATATGGCTATGCGCAAACTCCGTACGGTTTGGAACCGTTTGAAATCGCTGCTAGAACAAACCTATTGTTTCCTCTAGACAGATTATTCTGACATTAGCACTATACCTCGCACTATACACATGACATTAGTATACAAAATCGTTGCTATAATCATAAAATGCATAATATCATGAAAAAAACAAGATATGTACAGGGTGGCCCGTTTAAGAGGGGCCTATACCTTATCTCGAAAACTACGGGGGTTGGAAAAAAAAATTAAATACAAAAGTTATTCCTAATAAAATAATCTTTATTTTTTTTGTATTGTTTTAATCGTCACTTTTTTATATACAGGATGGTCAAAGAAAGTTACAGTTTTTTAAATGAAACACCCTATATTTTATTACATTTTTGGATTCTACTTAAAATTCTAAGCATATTTGTTGTATGATATTATACCTCTAGAGTCAGTAGTTTCACAGCTATAAACAGTTGAAAATCGGTACTTTGGCTACTTTTCACCTTGGTAGCAGGAAGACCATTAAAGATGGAATAAAATGAATTCCACATTCCTATCTTAACTTTGCAAAAGCTATCTGATGGTGCTAACTGATGGTACCTACAGAGGTACCAGATTTGGTAACCTTGGTACCACCTGCCAGTTAGTACCATCAAATAGCTCTTGAAAAGTTAAGATAGGAATGTGAAATTAATTTTACTCCATCTCTAATGGTACCGATTTTCTAGAGGTATAACATCATGCATCAAATATGCTTAGAATTTTAAGTAAGATCCAAAAATGTAATAAAATATAGGGTGTTTCATTTAAAAAAGTGTAACTTTCTTAGACCATCCTGTATATAAAAAAGTGACGATTAAAACAATACAAAAAAAATAAAGATCATTTTACTAGGAACAACTTTTGTATTTAAATTTGCTTTCCAACCCCCGTAGTTTGCGAGATAAGGTATAGGACCCTCTTAAACGGGCCAGCCTGTATTTAATGCATATAGTCTTTTTAAACGAATTTAAAAAAACGTAAAGTTGCAATAGTATATTTCAGTCCGGAAACTAGGCTTTTGCGGTGCTTGCACGACAGTTTGGGTTAGTTATGACATGATTTTGGATGCGTAAAATTATAATAATTTTATGTTTATGTCTTGATTTCAGAGAGGTATCATGAAAAATATCGTTCATTACACGTCCAGAAACAGCTTTTCCTGTGCTTGCACGACTTCCGATGTTCGGCTACGCCTCACACCAGAAACTGTCGTGCGCACACCGGAAAAGCCTAGTTTCCGGACTGGTAATGAAATATACTATTGTATTAAAATGTAAGCAAACGTCAAACTTGCAAGACTTGCTACGGGTTTTTACCTAATATTCATCAAGCGTTGCTATGGAAATGTGTTTAAATGCTTTGTTGTAATTGAATAGGCAGCTAATTTTAAAGTATATGTGACAAGTAAGGTGAGAATAAGTAAAATTATTTTGCTTAAAATTAGACTATTGACATTGCTGTCTAATTTTTACCCAATTTATTATACTTTATGCTTATTCTGTGACTAAATAACAGCAAATTTAGCACTTAAAATTAGGGAGCGGGAAATCTTTTCCTGCTCCCTGATTAGGCATCGGGAAAATTTTTCCCGCTCCCTGATTAGGGATCGGGAAAATTTTTCCCGTGCGGGCGCACCGGAAAGACTTACTTTCTTTGCTCTACAGAGACGTCAAAAATGATAGTTTTCAGAGAGGTATTACGAGTATGAAATAGTATATTATTTTATATGGAGGAAAAGTGATACTTTTCATGGCGCGCTCGTGTTTAACAGCCGAACGGAGTGAGGCTGGTAATAGAGAGCAAGCCATGAAAAGTAACTTTGCCTCCACATAAAATATGCTATTTTTTCTTCAAATGTCGACAAATTAATGCAAAAATATCTCCTTTTAATAGTAATAATAATAATTATTATTATCAAAGATAAGTTGGTTTGCAAGGTGGCTTAGACCGGTATCGGTGAATAGGGACAGATCGTTGCTATAGTAATGTAACATAAAGCTGTCAGTGGACACTGTCAACAATAATTATTTGTTTAAAATTGCGTCTCCGATTGCGCTTTAATTCCGTATTGATAAGCAGTTATTGAGTAAGTTCGATTAAGTTAATAACTAATTTGTTCCTAAATTAGTGATTTTTAGAAATGCAGTGCACAAATTCAGTGATAAATAAAAATTTTAGTTTAACAATTCTTGAGTTGTTGACGCTTGCTTTGTTGTTTGTTTGTATCTATGTTGCTATGGTAACACTTTTACCTCCGCCGGCGGAAAAGTGAAAAGTAAAGCTCCGGCGGAGGAAAAATGAAACTTCACGGCCGCCTACACAGTCGAGTAATGACGGATTTACTGACGTTTGAAGAAAAAAATAGTTTATATTTCAAATATATTACCAACATTAAAAATACCCCAGTGTAACAAACTATAGCCATACTTACAATGATATTACCTACCCGCAATTTCTTCATTAATGTAAACTTGCTTTCATATTATTCCACAAAATTTTCAAACGCACACATAATGCTGGAATGTATCAGAATTACCCATGTCTTGACTGTTCCAACATATTTGGTGGTGTAGTGTAGGTTATGTTTATTTTCTATTATTTTTTTTTTATTTTGGGCATGCCTTGGGTTAGTTTGTGTTGGTTGCGCTCCCGTAGCGAGCGAAGTGAGCGGAGGGTCATTCAAAGCCATAATAATACCCATTCTTGCTTCGCCATTACGCTTGTCCGCAGCTTTTGCATCGAAAAGTTAGAAGGTTACCTAGACTCTTGTGACTACATACACTAATCTGTAAAGATTTTCTTATCATTGCATCACAGTCTTAGGTATATTGGGTGTAGCAGAAAAATCAGCCTCAAACTTACTAAAAATCGTAAGTTTGGGATAGTTTGGGTTAGTTTGGTCTATACAGTTATTAATTGCTAAAAATATGAAATCTCTGTTTAAATATCTATAATCAGTAACATTAAACTGTTACTGAATGCGTTATATTTCTTTGACTATTTTTACACTAAGAAAATTAAATCTCTACATTTTGTATTCCTGCTAAATTTAGCAACCTCATCGCCTAAATAAATGAGGTCCGAGATAAAAACAAAAATGCTTATGCTTGTTTTTAAAGTACTGCAGCAATGCATCAGTGGTATATCTGATTTCATTCTCAAATCTTGCATATCGTAGGTATGAGCACATACCTACACCAAATGTTCGGGCACCACATTTTCAGGTACCGGAAGATTTTGTAATTGTATGTCGCTGCATGTTTTCATTATATTCTGTTAATAACATAGGTTTTTCATTTTAAGTGGAAGCTGAAGGAAATCTAGGCTCTAATCAGGTTATTTACGAAAGCATATGTCTGAAAGGCACATTCGTTGTTCATTTCCCTATTACTGTTACCTTGAACATATCTAGGGCTGATCTTAAATATCCTTCCAAAATCCTTCGATTTATATATTCAAGAGGAAAACGAGGAAAATGATCGGTATTTTCAATTAGCTGAACCCATGGCCCTATACTAACCGTCTGATCTATTCTTCCTTCTTAAACTCTGATTTGCAAACGGTTAACTCTTTAACTTTCAATGACATTTAGCATTGTAGTGGCTAAATTTTTGTTATAATTTTGCATATGTATAAGCTATTGATATTTATTAATGAGACTGCAATATATTTCCAAAAAATTACTTAAATACAACCAATTCAACAACCAACTTTTATCATGTCCCTAAAAACTTAAGTATGATATTTAAATGGCAATTCCGAGCTTTGACGAAGCATTTTCTTGCATCAGCTCCTTCACTATCGCTGTGCTCGTGCCAAGAACAAAGGCATTTTGCTAATGCTTCCAGAAATTGAAGAGCAAAGGTATCATTGTCTGCACTCACTAGCGTACTTATTTGCTATTTTCACTGCATCCGTTCACTAAGATTTACCTGCATCTTCAGTTCGAATATCATAAAAGTAAGGGCCAGGAAGATTTGTTATAAAACCGCCTGTAGTTACAATACGACCTGCTTTTTATAATGTGTATTCTTTATGAACTAAGTATGACTGTCTTTGGACTCGAAATTATGAACTTTTTGCGCAGTGGAGACAGGAAGGCCCGTAATCTCGCAGAATTAATTATTGCTTGATCGATAGCAGGTATTTTCGTTTTTTGTTTGGGCCGAGCAGAGATACCTATTCTTTTCATTTTGGGGTGGCCAATTGACACCGCAAGTAACTTAAGGATCTCTGGAATGCCATTCTCAACGTCCTTCATAAATTCGTCCACTTTAGGGTAAGTATCAAGGGGATAAATCACCGACCTAATATTCTCGCGGAAGTCGCTTTTCTTTTTCGTCAGCATTCCAACATCTTTTCTTCCTCCACTTGTGACAGTAATGTCGCCCTCATACTTTGTTTCAACCTTTTCAACAAGGCTTTATGAGTTGGGACAAAGTTTTCAGTCTGCCATCAATTCTGACAAAGTGAATTGGCATTGGTCTTCATACTCCTCGATGTATTTGCAAAAGTAGTTAAATGCCAGAGGCACATCTTCATCTTCAGGTCGGCCAACTGGCAATGCGGTTTTGGCATTTTTTTTTCAGGAACTTTATACTGCGGAGGGCATTGTTGACACATACTTTACGGTAAGGCTTCTTGTTTTCTCTGGCCACAAATTCCTGCGATACTTCTTCTTACAGATCACACATCTTAAATCAGAATTCGCGATCCTCTGTCTACGTCTCTTGGGGTTTTCTCCGTCACCTTTCTTTTCCTTCCAATATATTTCCCTGCATCTTTCGCGAATCCCAACTGAAGTAAAACCTTGAAGTCGAAGGTGCCTCTTATCATTCTTTGCTATACTTTTTTGTCAATATTTCTATCTCTCCTTCCTTCACTGTAGTTGAGGCCTCAACATATAACGGTCTGTCACAAATTAAACACTCCGGATAATTCATGTCTGTAAATGTTGAACACGCCACTTTAACTCTCAAACAATCCAGAACAATATTATAACGCTTTCTTTCAAGTACAATTAACATTTTGCACTGTATTTATCAAACCAGAGACACGAACTCAGTAGGGAAAAAAAACGATTTTGAATTGATGCCACATTTAGTCTTTCAAAATGATCGAAATTGAAAACTGAGGTGCCGTGAAATTTATTCCTCTACAACTTTTATTCTATGGACTTTTTCAGTAGGAGTATCTGTTTCAAAGATATCTGGTCTTGGAAAGTCGCAAAATGTATGTTTTCACCGAAATGAGAAACTTTCCCGGTTTCTAACTATTAATTTCGGCTATATCACAGAACATAAGTTTTAGTTTTAGATGTTTATTCGACGCATAATTTAACCTTTTCCGTCCGTCCGTTATAATTTAAATTTTTCGCATAATTTAACCTTTCAGACGAACCTGTATCAGATGAAGGTACTAAACCAATTTCCCGCTTGCTGAAAATTACTTCCTCGATAAATTCCAATTTGACTGGTCTATTTTTCACAGCTTGCGCATATCTGAGGGTCACCATCACCAACGTTTTAATGTGATCCGTCTTTTACCTACCTAAATCGAATCAAGTCTATAAAAATGAACATTAAAGGGGTTACAAATTCAAGAAAATGGTGCTCATTAACAGTAAGAAGTATGAAAAAGTATTTGCAAAGGTAAACAAGTAGTGCCGATTAATACGCCGCACACAGGCGAATTTGATCAAAATGTTGGCCAATAATATTAGAGTGTTTATCTGAAATAGAAGAAATAATAAAATGAAGGAATATGGAAATATTTAACAAAAATTAAGTTTTTAAACATTTTCTAATCCCGGTAGATGGCACCTCAGAAGTATCTGAAAAACCATTTATTTAAACTCTTTGAAATTGGCTATGTGACTATTGGCCCCCATGCATATTTTATAATTATTCTTAAAATCGCAGTATTGCCAGATCTATCCGAAACCTATTGCAACTTTGTTATTTTAAATACAATTGCCTTTATATTAATTTGTTTTTAGATTCTCCGCAAAATTCTAAATGATTTGATTTATCGCAAGATACACTTATCTTCAATTATTGTTTTGGAGATATAAAATAAATAAAAAAATGCCCGATTTCCAATTGTTTATATCTCAAAATCAATTGAAGATTGTATCTTGGGATATGCCAAATAATTCAGAATTTTGCGCAGAATCTAATAACAAAGTAATATGACGGGTGTTCTATTTAAAATAACAAAGTGGCAATAGGTTTCAAATACATCTGACAACACAGTGATTTTAAAAATATTTTTAAAGATGCATTAGGAAGTCCCGTAGCCACATGACATATTTCAAAAAGTTTAAATAAGCTGTTGCCGTTCTCCAGATACTTCTAAGGTGCCATCGAATGTGAATCACCTTGTATACTATTAATTAGTAATAACTATAATTTACAACGTAAGTAATTCTAGTCATTCTCATCCACAATACTTTCTAGATCACTATTGCGTTCACTCTTTTTTTCGAATAATATTGGTTCGTCAAAAAATGTCATAACTTCTGGAGGATATTTCTTGAGATTTTTGGTAAATAATTTTCTCATGCCAGAGATTAAAGGATCTGATGAGACCAAAAGGTTGTGGAATATATCCTCCATATTTTGCTTCCTAGAAAATTTTCTAGAATGAAATTCTCTGTATTTTTTGATATCCTTGTTTCGTGATTCCTGGGCTTCCTCACCAAGTTGCTCAATTGGAACCGTGAAATAAGATATAATTGCGGAGCTGTGGATAAGGATTTTGTGCACGGATGTTGGCATATTGTACCATGGATACAGTTCAACAAATCTTTTTGCTGTATCATGACAGTAATCCCGCACTTAAAAAACAAGCTGATGCAAACACGAGGACGAATGATCGTGGTATCAAAGTATATGTAAACTAGTAAGTTCACTCAGTAGTAAATCCTTTGATGTAATTCAGCCACATTCTTTTATATCAAGTGACAACTGGAGATGACCGATGCGCTGCGTAAGTGTCCGATTGATTCGCGTGGTTTTCTCTAGTCGTAGATGTATTCAGGAGATTGTATGGACTAGTACCGAAAGACCTACTGAATGCCGGCCGGGTGAAAAATCAAGTGAAACTGAGCAAAGTTGTAAAAATATTTTCATAGAAGGAAATTGAAAAAAAAAATGGCTATACGGGGAGTCATTTTTAGGTGATACCACTGTTGCTATCTCTGAATCTAACAAGAATTTAACAACATTGCAAATCGATCTTGAAAAGGCATCAATAATGGCAACTTTCTAATTTAATCAACTTTGTAGCTTTGACCGTTTCAAAGATAGCAATAATAGTGGATTACCTAAAATATATTTAAAAATATATAATAATATAATACTTCGGAATCTCATTTTTACTACACTTCTTTGGTTTCATGAAAGCTATTTTTCAAGGCCACGTTATGACATCGTTTATGTTTTCGTCTCGCGTTACGGCATTTTTGTATCGTTGATTGGACGACTAACCAAAACTAACCAAATCTATCAAAATTGATTGTACCGTATCGGCACCGGCACCGGTTCAAATGACTACAATAAGCTGAGACTAAGTGAAACTAACCAAAACTTGATTCGACGATTAACCAAAACTAACAAAATCTATTAAAATTGATTATAACGAATCGTAACGGGTTCAAATTACAAAAATAAGTTGATACTAACTAAAACTAACCGAAAGTTGATTGGAGGACTAACCCAAACTAACCAAATCTATTAAAATTGATTATAATGCATCGGAACCGAATTAAATGACTAAAATAACTTAAGAATAAGTGAAACTAACCGAAAGTTGGATCGACGACTAACCCAAACTAACCAAATCTATTAATATTGATTATAACATATTGGAACCGCTTTAAATGATTGAAATAAGTTGAGAAAATGTGAAACTATCCGAAAGCTGAATCGAAGACTAGAGCAAAGTAACCAAATCTACTAAAATTGATTATAAAATATCTGAACCGGTTCTAATGACTAAAATAGGTTGAAACTAAGTGAAACTAAAAAAAAGTTGATTGAACGACTAACCGGATTAGGTTGGTTAGTTCGGGTTAATCGTCGATTCAACTTTCGGTTAGTTTCACTTAGTCTCAACATATTTCAATCATTTGAACCGGTTCTAAGACGTTATAATCAATTTTAATAGATGTTATTAGTTGGGTTAGGCACCAAATCAACTTTCGGTTAGTTTCTCTTAGCCTTAACTTATTTTAGATATTTGAACCGGTTCCGATACGTTATAATCAATTTTAATAGATTTGGTTAGTTTGGGTTAGTCGTCCAATCAACGTTCGGTTAGTTTCACTTAGTTTCAACTTATTTTAGTCATCTGAATCGATTTCGATATATTATAATCAATTTTAATGGATTTGGATAGTTTGGGCTAGTCGTCGATTCAACTATCGGTTGGTGTCAGTTATTCTCAACTCATGCTAGTCACATAAAGCGGTTCCGATATGTTATAATGATTTTATTACATTTGGTTAGTTTGGGTTAGTCGTCGATTGAATTTTCGGTTAGTTTCACATAGTCTCAATTTATTTTAATCATTTGAACCGGTTCTGTTACGTTATATTCAATTTTAATAGATTTAGTTAGTTTGGGTTAGTAGTCCACTCAACTTTCGGTTAGCTTCACTTATTCTCAACTTATTTTAGCCATTTGAAGCAGTTCCGATACGTTATAATCAATTTTAATTGATTTGGATAGTTTGGGTTGGTGTTCAATTAACTTGCGGTTAGTTTCACTTATTCTCAACTTATTTTAGCCATTTGAAATGGTTACAATACCGACGTCATTATCAATTCTAATAGATGTGGTTAGTCGTCGATTCAACTTTCGCTTACTTTCAGTTATTCTCAACTTATTTTACTCATTTAAAGCGGTTCCGATACGTTATAATCAATTTCAATAGATTTGGTTAGTTTGGGTTATTCGTCGATTCAACTTTTGATTAGTTTCACTTTGTCTCAACTTATTTTAATCTTTTGAATCGGTTCTGATACGTTATAATCTATTTTAATGGATTTGGTTAATTTGGGTTTGTCATCCAAACAACTTTCGTCTAGTTTTATTTAGTCTCAACTTATTTTAGTTATTTGAACCGGTTCCGATACCTTATAATCAATTTCAATAGATTTGGTTAGTTTGGGCTAATCGTCGATTCAACTTTTGATTAGTTTCACTTTGTCTCAACTTATTTTAATCTTTTCAATCGGTTCTGATACGTTATAATCAATCTTAATGGATTTGGTTAATTTGGGTTAGTCCTCCAAGCAACTTTCGTCTAGTTTCACTTAGTCTCAACTTATTTTAGTTATTTGAACCGGTTCCGATACCTTATAATCAATTTTAATAAATTTAGTTAGTTTGGGTTAGTCGTCGAATTAACTTTGGGTTAGTTTCACAGTGCCAAAATATATTTAAGATTTACAAAGCATTCCATTATCGTTATATAATATGTACTTATAAAAAAAAAATCTGACACCCAGACGATTTTTTCGGTCTTGTCGCCTCCTTCACCTAATTTTATTAACATATCTATTCACTAATCCGACTATAGATTTTTCCTATTTGCCTTTGTATTTTTCATTGCTTCGTATATATTTCCACCGAAGTTCGAATAAAATATTAAAATACAAATAAAGTTAAGGATTTTGACAAATCCGACTCTGTTCTGAACACTCTGCCTACACACGAACGACTGATTAAACTAAAACGCTCCACATGCTGCCAACAATCTGCGGTTTTCGGCGGCTGGCAGAAAATATTTGGGGGAGTGGAGCTAATAGTTTACATATACTTTGGTGGTATGTTAACGCTAAGGACATTATCTCTAGCGGTGGCGGGAAGACGCTGGCGAGGGCGGTATATATAAACGCCAGTATATAACCGCCTTTAATATATTTATCTATGCCGTATATCTTTGGAGGTGAAACGTGAAACTAGATTATGTCGAGGAGACTGCAGTCTTATATACTTCACAGCCTTTATCCCACAATAAGATAAATCTAAGATAAGCTAAATTTTGAAATGATGGTTTTTCTGCTGTAAAAAGATTAATTCTTGACGAATTGTGAAAACATTTCTAAAAAGATCACTTATCTTTATGGGATTCCAAATGACTAAAATGCTCAGGGCCTCCTAACGCTTCTTTAGCAGAGTGAGCCGGACTATTTAATTTCCACTTTGCTAGTCAACAATTAGAGTACTATCACCAGGGTACGATTTTAGTATTGGTACTGCGTCCTGGAATCTCCGTCTTCAACGGCCTCCTCATCCGTCTATATAAATTGAGATTACAATCCATGAATTACCCAGAGTTGAAATCATATCTACCTAGACCCAGAGTTCAAATTCAAGAAGCCATCAATTAATTAGAATGTAAGAATTATGAGTAAAATTAGAGCCTGTTGGTCTGGATCTATGTAGATGTTTAAAGTATTATGGCCAATCTTCCAGAAAACTTTTAACAAAAAACCAAATTTAGTATAAATCCTCCGAAAATACTTTATTTACTAATTTAAAAGTTAATTTAAGATTTATTTATTTTTTATTTATAATATGAAAATAAACAACCATATAAAAATAACGGCAAATATATGGTTAATTACGGCTTTTTATATCAGCATTATAAAACACTAGCCTATAGTAGTACCAGCCTTCTTAAAAACCGCTTTTGCGAAAACGTCCTGTGAAGGAGTAATAGGTCTATTGTAAAATGAACAAAAAAGAGTGGATTTTCAGACCAACCAGCAGCTTTTCTTATGACTTCTTTATTGGCTAAAGCTAAATTTGCTGTGGAAATGGCCGAATATTATGCTATAGCCAGTATATAGGTTAGGGTTAATTCCGCATGGGGTTAACACCAGTATTATCCAACGACTTATTGTCTGTGGGGTGGCTGCATGCAAAGGTTTTTGATTGTTAAAATCAGATAATCTAGACCACTTGGTCGAATGTCGAATATCCTTTGTTTTCTAAATATATGCTTCTAATGTAGAAGCTAAATCCAGTATTAGGTTATTTTTAAAAAATGGCAAATATAATACAGGCTGCGACATATATTTACCCCATGTCTTGTCATCTATAAATATTTTAATACTTTCTTCGTTTTTAATAATATTATTAATTTTTATTTTACTTAAAGTCTGCATTCTATGTGCGGTAGTTAATGCCATTGAAGTTACCATTTTTAGAATAAAATTTTCTAGGGATAGCTTTTCTACTAGATTCAAGGTCTACAAATATACAAGTACTTGAATATTTGGATCTTGGCGGCTTAATATTACGCAAACCTTCAAAAATCCATTAGACATATTTTCATACTCTTGACATATTGGCAAGACTAACGCTAATGTATATCTATCAGTGTTAATTAAAGAATAAGAACAGCCTGTGTGAAAATTATCATTTAAAAAAGATATAACGTTTGATAACAAATAATTATAAGGACAGATATTTCTAGATGTACAAACTTTTCACCACTTTCTATAAACACTATCATATTGTTTGAAAGTCTGGCCGCTAATCGAAGAAGTTATACCATCTAAACCAGATTCTAACCTCCTAGTGTACGCTTTCCTGTTATAATATGCCCGACCACCAGGATAAGCTTCTTCCATAATGGATGTGGCTGTATGGAAGGAGAAAGTAACAACTCTTTATCAGGTCCCATATAAAAAGGTTCTTAGATTAACATTTGCCGAAATATTGGAAACCAGGGTTGATTTTGCCACCCTGGCAACACCAAAATTCCTTCCGCTTGATCATTTTTAACTTTCTTTAGTACCTTAGCTACCAGGGAGAAAGGTGGAAAGGCATAAAATGAGAGGTTTTTCCAAGATATAGTAAATGCATCCATACCTAAAGCTTTCGAATCTGGTTTCCATGAGATAAATTTTCTACATTTCAAGTTATTATTGCTGGCAAAAAGGTCTATATCAGGAGTAAGAAACGTTTTGCAAATTTGAGCTTAAAACGATGAACATAATTCAAACTCTATACATATATTATAACCTGGCCTAGATTCTTGATCTGCAATAAGATTTTCTTTAGAATTACTGTACGATGCAAAGATATATAATCTATTATTTTCACAGTAGTTCCAAATATCTCTTGTCATAATGTTAAGATTTTCATACTTTACTCCTTTCATGTGATTTATAGACACTTAAGGGCAGCCAGCAATTCCAGGTAATTAATATGGTTCTCTGTTTTTATTATCCCCACAACCATTAATCTTTCTCCCTTACATACTCCACCCCATCCAACTCTAGAGGCATCTGAAAATATCTGCAATTGATATTCTATCTCGTTTAGGGGAAATTTACTATACTTTAAACTAGCTAACCATCAATTAATTTCCAAAATTACCTCATCCTTAATTTTCATGTTTTTCTTATAGCTACCTTTGGAACCTAACAAAGCCAAAAAATTTGATTTTTCAAGAATTTTTGTATGCGCCCAACCATATTTTACAGCAGGGCATGCTGCGACCAACATATACAAATTTTTTGCAAAAACCCTAATAGTACAATATTTTTTCCTGATAAGATCTCGACAGAAAGTTAAAATCTTTTAAACTTTAGCTTGAGGGACATTTCCATTTTTATTGTATCAAAAACAAATCCTAAATACTGGCAACTGATAGATGGAATCGGTACACTCTTGTCAAAATTTATTACGCTCCATATTCGTTTTCCCCGACCCCGAAAACCCCCGGGACCTTATTTTCGCCTAAATCTGAGCTGTCTCGTGTTCGGTCTAGTACCAGCTCAGGTTCCCTATTGACGGGTACCATGGAAATAGGGAACGTGAGCTGGTACTAGACCGAACACGAGACAGCTCAGATTTAGGCGAAAATAGGGTCCCGGGGGTTTTCGGGGTCGAGGAAAATGAATATGGACTTAAAAAATGTAGCCCCTAGGGGGGAGGCCCCGCAATAAAAAAAATCGATTTAATAGGTGAAAAACGTCGAAAGTCGGTGTGGTAGGGCAAAAGGGGACCGTTTAAACGTAAAAAAAATTTGGTACCCTAGGGGCCCGTATTTCAGGGGCCCTGCGAACCTGTTGAGGTAAATGGATGAAATTTGGGTTAGGGGGGTTTTTGGTGACGCTGAGTTCGAATTTGATCCGAGCGGAAACCTACGTGCGATAGGTTCCGCGGTAGGAGCCGGAAAAAAAAGTTTCGAAACGAGACCCTCAAATTGTCCCCCGCACGGATTAGACTTAAGAAAAAGTATTCTACGCGATTTTCGATCTGCGGCTCCTATTAGGAGAACGCCCGCCCCATCTGTTTTGAAAGTGGAAAATCGTGGTTTTGGACCCCTAAATATTAATTTGGAGAAAAACGCTTTCGTAGGTCATTTTATAATTAGGAGACGGTTTTTTGCCCCTTTTGGAGCCTACCGGAAATCTGGCTCCTACCGGCCCTTTTTGGCCTTAATTTCGACCAAACATATTCGTATTCGGCAGGGGGGTGAAGGGCATCGGTCCGAACCCCCACCTAAAATTTAAAAGGGGCTCCTAAATAGGGATTCTTGGTGCCCTTTGACCTGCAAGGTTGAAATTCATTTTTGGGGGGGTTTTTGACGATGCCCAACTCGAATCCGACCTCTGTGAGAACCTATCTCTAATAAGTTCCGCGGTAGGAGCCAATTTTTTTTGAAATTTTTCGATATCAAAAATTTTTTTACTTCAGTCGTTTGCTTTCGTCCCTCGAAAAATAATCACAGATCGGCACCTAAATCGGCCGGCTCCCAGGCGGTCCGCGCGGTTTTTATCCGGTAGGCTCCGGTATAAGGATATGACCTACAGGGTCTATATTTTTATGGTTGATGTATAACGTGATGGACTAACTGGAATTAAATCGGGGGTGCCGGGGCTCGCTTTTAAGGTGGAGTTTTGGGGGTCTTTAGGGGGGCCCCATGTAAATCGCGCAGTTTTTCGCAAATTCTGGCTTAACGGTAGCTCGGATCGAATGACATAGGTTCTCGACTATTCTCCACCCCCCAAGTCCCCGTTTCTTCGAAATTTTATCGAGAAGGGGGGAAAATCGCTTAACACGTTTTTTAACGAGTAGATTGCAGTAGAAAAAAGAAGAATATCGTCAAACGAAAAAAACCATATTTTTATATCGACCTAACCTTCATTTTGTCCTATAGGAACCGGAACCTATCTGGAACTTATCGGTGGAGCCTATCGACTTTTTTTTCCTATCGACTTCAAATTCGGCATATAGGTAGAGGACTTCAGGGCCTACAAAAAAGGTTCTTTCCGAAAAAAGGACTGTATTCTTAGTTTTCGAGAAAATGGCCTTTTAAATTCGAGAACGGTCGTAGCTCGAAAACTACTATGGATACAGCAAAAATATATACCACTAAAAAGATGTATTTTGACGACCTTTAGCCCGTATGTGGGTCGTCAAACTTAAAAATTACATATATTGCCTTTTTTTATTAAAAAAGGCCATTTTTTTCAAAAAAAAAATTTTTACACACCCTGTATATGCATTCGGAAATATCATTTTTACGTTAGCGACATTTACATGAACCACTTTAATCGTTTCCGTCATAAAAACGGATTTTTTTGGTCAAAATTTTTTTCCGAAAAAAAAATGCGAGATTTTCATTAAATCGGCTATAATTCGAAAACGGTAATAGTTAGAAGGAAACTTTAAATGGGAAAAAGATGGGTCTCGTCGGGAACTATAATATGCTGTATCCAATTTGATCGCACGACGTTTCGTTTTTTTTTAAATTGCCCAAACGTGTTTTTTATATTTTACCATTTTTTACGAAAACGAAAAGAGATATCTGAAATCGGTTTACGCCGTCATCTGCGCCGTCTCAAGGTCTATCGAAAAGTTTCTATAACATTTTTCGATACGGCTTCAAATAAGGCAGTTATTCGGTAAAATGTAATTTTTGTCACAAAATCTAGCTTTTTTCTTTAGATTTAGGTACGATATGAGGAATTTCCTAGGTGGATGCTATTTTTTATTTCGAATATCATACATACAATTTATTACAATTCCTAAAAACCCAAAAGTCAAACTATTGACACATGCTTTCGGCATGGTTCCTTATTACTAGCGTTCACCCAAACATCGTCTAAATAAATCACCACTATAATGCCTTTTTTCCGAAAATAAGTAACAACTGATTTCAACAATTTTGTAAAAATAAATGGAGCTGTACTTAAGCCCATTGGCAAACAATCAATTCGAAAAGAATATTATTATGTTGATATCTTAAATATTTTTTAGAACTATTATCCATCCTAATTAAAAAATAAGCGTCCTCTGAATCGATTCTTGACATGTAAACCATGGCATAGCTTCTGTAGTCCTCCAGTTGAAAATGGGGAGGTTAAAAACTTATTTACCATTCAAATTTAAAATAAATCGACACTGGTTCTTTGTTTTCTTAATCAGAAAAAAATTAAATACAAATTCATCATCACAATGTGTGCAAGGAGATATTGCTCCGATTCGACACAATGCCTGATTTTTATTTTATTTACCTGAAACTTGCTATGCTAGTGGACTGCCTAGGAATAGCATTAAATCTTACTTTATAACCTCTTATCCAATTTAAGACAATTGGGTTATCATTGAACATGATATACCAATTATTAATAAAATTTGAAAGTCTACCAGCATATTGTACCTCTACTTCCTTTGAGCGTGGGTCTGTCTTCCTCCTCCCTTCTCTTTTTCCTTT
The DNA here is from genome assembly GCA_016904865.1 of Pissodes strobi. Taxonomy (NCBI): domain Eukaryota; kingdom Metazoa; phylum Arthropoda; class Insecta; order Coleoptera; family Curculionidae; genus Pissodes; species Pissodes strobi. The sequence goes on from MU181983.1 coordinate 168,877, forward strand.
TTCTCAAGACCTGGCGCCTCCACTTTAAAGAAACATTCATAATAGCATTTCCTGAAGGACCTCTGAACTTTGTAACCGGCCGCGGGCGAGGCATAGTTCGCTTTAACCCAGGGCCAGCTTTGTGCATTCCTTTGATGCTTTTACAGTTTGCGAAAAAATTTCCCCCAATAGCCAGTTATCAACCAACTGAACTGCTTCTCTAACTTTCCTTGCTGTCGCATCCAAAAAAATCGACAACAAAAAACGCTTTTGTACGGATATTGTATGATGTATGTCAGCTAATAATTTAGATATTTCAATAATGTTCTGCAATATTTCACTGCTCTCATCCCCTGTTCTATAAGTTTTTCGATTGGATTTGCCAAGGCACTTACACCTGCACCAATTTGGTTCTGACTGTGACTAAAGAAATTATCCTCATTAACTCTAGGGCCTTGTAATAATAAATAATTCGCTGATATAGCATGTGTATTAATAAGTTCCTTCCTACTGTCCTTATCTAACATATTCTTTAAAATTGATAGCCAATATGGTGCTGTCTCCTCATTTACCAATGGCCCAGTTTTTATGGTTCTTACCGGATCATCTCCCAAGATCTGTTTTATTTTTGATGTACTTGCCACCATTTCTGGATTACTTTCTTCTCAAATTTGTGGATGCTTCGCACATGAGTCCCCATTACAAGAACTGAAGTCCGAAGAAGACTCCGTATCTGAAGATGAGCTTCTAAGAAATATTTACCATCTATAACCTGAAGAAAATATTATAAGTCTTTGACGTTTTATCAAACAAAAACGCATCAAAATACGGAATATGTAAAATACTCTTCAATTCTACCTATAAAAAAGAGACAAAATCCTGCTTGTTGTCTTAAGTAAAATACATTTTACACATAATGAGTGAATTTCTACACAATTTAAGTGCAGACTTTTTTTGCATACAGTATGTGGCAAGAATTTGGCAACATTTTTGACACAAAGTACGTGACCGACAACATTTAGGTATGCACACTTTAAATGCCGGCATTCTTGGCTCACAATAAGTGGCCAGACTTTGGCACACAAGAAGTGGCAAAATTTTAAGCACACAATAAGTGGCCAACAATATTTATACCCAATCTAGAGAACAGATACAATTTTTTGACACACAATAAGTGGCAAATATTTTTTTTGAGACACAATAAGTGACCGAGCCCTTTTTGCCCGATTGCTCCAATGAGTGGCAACCACCTTCTCTTTTCCACCAATAGTGTGCGAATTTAAGATAAAATGCAAGCAGGACTCCCTGTATAAAAAATTAGGTCCCAGAAATAAATAAATAGTCATAAATAGCTATAATCTTACGGCCGCGAAATTAACGATGCTAGATTATAAACACAGAGCCGATCGAGCGATAAAAGAACTGCTTATATTGTCTTTTTCGTCGACTTAGCCCGAGAAGAACAGACGATTCTTCTCATCTTGCATATTTAGCTTTCAGAAGTTTAGAATTAATAATTGTGCAATTGATACTTGCTGAACTAATGAATGTTTAGCAATGACAAGAGGATAACCTAACATAACATCCAATAGTACAATCCTTACACTTAACTCACATAAAATTAAAACTTACTTGAACTACGTATTAGCTCTTTGCGTAAAATATTCAAGAGCTTGTCCAATTTTTTTCTCTTTCCAGTGCGACGCTCTTTATCCTTCTTATGTTTACCGATATTGAAAAAACAAAAGTTCTCAGCATAACACCCACAAAAATACAAATAAGGCGCTCGATAATCGATTTAACTCCGAAATTTTCCGCACCGTACCGTACGACAAACAACACTGAGGATAAAGACGCGACCGGCGGCGGCGGCGGGCGTCAAAAGCCACATTAGGATTAGTGCTTTCTTTTTCAGCACTTATAACGTGGTACCATATTCGTGCAGCAAGCTACAACTACATAGTGTTTTTGTAATGTGAGACGAGACTGCGAAATATAATTGTTATTCTAGATGAATTGCTTATATAGAGAGTCATATTTTAACACGAAAAATATATTAGCTGGTAAGAGAAATGATGAGTCAATTAATTAAAAGATTCTTAACCGCTTCGGATAGTGCCTTGGATAGCCCAATTATAATATCACATATAATAAAGCCATCGCACCACATTTCCAATGCATAACAAGAGCCTCGATATACTAAATTCTAACTTGAGCAGTCTAATTCAATTCAACAGCACAATGCACGATATTGTGTTTTCCGAGATGAAACCTCACAATGAGATTTTCGTTTGCTGCGGTAATTCAGCCGACCGAATTATGATAGAATTTCAATATTCCTATAGACTGACGACCTCTCTGTTCTGTTTACAGGTCTTTCGCCATGTATAAATAATGCGCTAAATAGGGCATTGGATGGATCAGAAACTGAACAGGACTGATTAATAATGCGCAGAATGTTTGAGTAATGTAGATATTAAACTGGCATATCTGAAATTCGTTGTTCCGTTTAATTAATTTGAAATTTTGATAATTCGCCTTGCATTTGTTACAGCAGCAATTCTCCTTCAAGAAATTTCGGTCGTTCAATGGTCTAATACCTCAATATACACAAAAACATTCAGAAAAAACACTGTATTTAGGTGGACGTATGTGCAGAATTAGAAAGTTATTAATGCAGTGATGAAAGGCATGTTATCGTTACTCCTCATATATAGCCTAAACTTAACTAAACATCACTATTTGGTTTTAGTGAATTTCTTTTTCTTTAAGTATCCTGATGCATCGGCTTAAAAAAAATTGATAACGGAGAGCGCTTTAAATTTTTACTTAATCGTAAACTTTTGAGTTGTAGTTTAATGGCAATATGTTCCTTTATACGTTGCGGATAATTATTTCTTGACATTAATACCAGGTTTTTTTGATGTCTTTCCATACCGGATTATATACATCCGAAACCTTAAGAATATGCGCATATATACGCATATTGCTTTTAAAACATATGCAGGATATTTGAAGAAACATAAATATGCAATGAATATGCAGTAATAAAACAACTAAAGTACGCGTCAATTGAAACGATACACCTTAAAAAAACACCAACTTTGAAACGCTGCAACTCAACCAAATATAGTGTAATGTGGACTTCTGGCACCATTCCTAAAAGGGCGATTCTTTAGCTATAAACTGCTTGTAAAATGAAGTGAAAATATTACACTCTGTCAATTATACAGGGTGTTGAAATGGTGAGTGCAAAAACCTCCAGTTTTGACCAAGAATTTCTGCCCGGCGAGGAAGGTAATTTTGGATATTACTATACTTTCTTAAGTATTGGGCCTATAACTCGGGACGTCTTTGCAAATTTGATGTTACCTTATATACCGGCGGAGAAATCGTCAATTTCTCAAATGTGTGCATTTTATGGAGTTTTCGTGTGTTCTAGCCTGGCATTGCACATACGACTGTAAATGTTTTATTAGGGTTAACAGTCATTAGTGTGCAGTGCTAATCTGTCACCAAAACATTATTAAAATGTTGCTCAGCGTTATTTATACAGGGAGACAAAAAAATATTGTTTTAAATCGGTTTTCGTCAAGCTTGTTATAGGAGTTGTCGGAAAATTTTGTAAATGGAAATTCTTGTTTAAATTACAAGAGTGATAAAACCGTTTTAGCAATTTTGAGGTTATGCTATTTCTATTTGAAAAAAAAACTGTATAAACCGATACACCTAAAAATTGGCAAACCTTGAATCATCAAAACTTCGTCAAATTAAAGCACGAAACAAAACCTGAAAAGTTATTTTGTCAATTATATAGGGTGGTGAAAAAATAATGAGTGCAAAAATCATTTTTAATTTTCTGCGTGCAAAACATTTTTAGGCCCTTAGGTTATATTAGTAAATTTGCTGATGCTTTCCAATCACATTAATTTCTTGTTTAAAAAACGATCCATTGTTTCTTTTAAAGCCAAAATTTTAAGACTCAACATTTTGTTTTATTTTCTTTAAAGAATTGCTTCAAAATTTGGTAAATGTTCATAAAGTCTCCATATTGAACGTTAGTAACTATAGCAACAAAGTTGCATGCTCCATGGTTTTAACAGCATGTTTTTTATTGTTCGTGTCACAAAAGTGTCAGATATTCTCAAATATTTCTTGAGTGAAAATGCCTGCTAGGTTAAATAATTTCGTATTGGACAATATTATTCGATCAAGAAATCAAAATTATTCGTACAGAACTAAATCTGATTTGTTAAATACGTCGATCGGTACCGTTCATCGAGCTATCCAACGGAATAACATAAATGGAAGCACCGCTTATAGACACGGCGGAGGACGACCAAGGCCAAGGCGAACCAATCCCAGAGAAGATAGAGCGTTGGTAAGAAATGCGATTAGAACTCGGACATTAACCAGCCGAATGTTAAGAAATCAAGAAAATCTTCAAGTCTCTTTATCCACGGCCCGAAGAAGCATAAGGGCTCGGAGAAGAGAGAAGTGCCCTCGTTTGCTAGATAACCACCGCGCCAGATGCAGGGAATGGGCAAGAGCTCATGGACACTGGGGGGAAAACGAATGGCGGCACTGTCTGTTTACCGACAAATGCAGAATAAATTTAAGTGGCCCAGATGGACGCGGTGTAGAGAGGTATTTGGAAGAGTGTATAGGGCCTTTGGTGGCGGTTGGTTAACTATGTGGGCAGGTGTAATATTAAACGAAAAAACAGTCATCATGGAAGAGACCGTCAATGCCGACAGGTATATTAATCAAATGTTGGAATCTGTTGTGCTTCCATTCGCCAGAAATTATGGTCTAGATTTCATACTCGTCGGCGACAATGCTCGGCCCCATCGCGCAGCCAGAGTGACAAGATGGCTGAAAAACCATCATATTGAAAGAATGAACTGGCCAGCGTTGTCGCTGGATATGAATATTATTGAACATGTGTGGAGCCGACATAAGTTAGTCTTGCACCAATATCAACCAAACTCCATATTTGAATTACGTCGTGCCGTTGAGGAGGCCTGAGAAGCCATCATTCAAGAATTTATTAATACTTTAGTTCGAAGTATGCCCTCAAAATGCCAAGAAGTTATTCGAGTTCATGGGGGCCAACAAAATATTAAGTTAAATTTTTTCTTATTTTATTTTTTACGTGTTGCGTTATTGAATGTGTTGTTCTTAAACTTAACTTTGTCAATTTTTAGATGTATCGGTTTAACGAGTTGCTTTTCGAATAGAAATACCATAACCTCAAAATTGCAAAAACCGTTTTACGGGCCATTTATGGACAATTTAAACAAGAATTTCCATTTACAACATTTTGCGACAACTCCTAAAACAAGCTTGACGAAAACCGATTTAAAACACTAATTTTCTTGTCGCCCTGTATAAATAACGCTGAAGAACATTTTAATAATGTTTAGGTGACACTAACTGTTAACCCTAATAAAAAATTTAGAGTCGTATGTACAATGCCAGGCTAAAACACGCGGAAACGCCATAAAATGCACACATTTTAAAAATTGACGATTTCTCCGCCTGTATATAAGGTAACATTAAATTTGCAAAGACGTCCCGAGTTATAGGCCCAATACTTAAGAAAGTATAGTAATATCCAAAATTACTTTCCTCACCGAGCAGAAATTCTTGGTCAAAAATCAAGGTTTTTGCACTCACTATTTCAACACCCTGTATAACTGACAGCGAGTAATATTTTAACTTAATTTTACAAGCAGTTTATAGATAAAGAATCGCCCTTTTAGGAATGGTGCAAAAAGTTTAAATTAAACTGTATTTGGCTGAGTTGCAGCGTTTAAAATTTGGTGTTTTTTTTTAGGTGTATCGTTTCAATTGATGCGTACTTTATATAAATTTTGATTTTCTATACTAAATATTCACTAAATTAGGGGATTGAGTACTGATTAAAAATAAATTAAAGTTTTATATTTTATATTTTATTAAATCTCAAATACAATTTTGCTTTAATAAAAACTTAAATTAATATTATTTTCAAAAATTATAAAACGTACTAGTTATTACGTGTCCTTCAAGGCTTTGAACTAGAAAATTGTGGCGTCTGTTACTAAGGATATGTTTGCACAAAGAAAACGATTAAAACCTGTGTTTTCTCTAGTACACTTTCTAATTTTGCCACTACTGTTTTTCCTGCCTCACCTCGTATTTGTTTGCAATTTTGTACACATGTTGCTATTATATTAATCAACTCTGGTAGACTTGCCCACGATTCTTCCAGTCGCAAAATACAATCTGCTAGAAATATATAGTTACACTTAATATTTTTGGATGTACTGTGAATCATTAGACTGTCGAGATGTTAACACTAGCAATTTTTCGAAATTATCTACATAAACTACATAAACGAGGGGCTGGATTCGTGCGGCAATATACGAATCCGAGTACCCCATCTACATAAAATATTGCCGCACGTATCCAAGTACCCCATCTAATCACGACAGGCTCAGGCGGTAATTATACTCCGAACAAATTGGCATGCAGTCTTAATGGGGCCTGTATGAACATTTTTATCACATTTGCTATCAGGTCATTGATCAGCATGAAGGAAGCTCAAATAATTTTCCCAACTCTATTTAATTTGTGAGTTACGCAAGTTACATAAATTAAGTTTTCATAAAATATTTTTAAATTATGTCCTACCTTTACCATATAAGGCACAGCATTGGACAACAGGAAAGGATTTTTATCTATAGGAACTGAATTCGGAAAAAAGAAATGTGCTAGTGTTTCTTGACTAAGTCGGGCAGCTGTAGAGTTGTTTGCTATTCTAGTTCTGTAACAGCTATAAGGTAAGATTTTCCAGGTTCTTCCTCTGTGAGTTTTCCGGTCATTAAATTAACTACGTAAGGACTGGATGAACCAGTTGTTTCGTCAACGACAATATGCATAAGTTACCTTCAATTATAACGTTTTTTCTTAATGTTGATTCATGTGGAGCATTAAGTTTTGAATATTTTTTGCAGAAAAGCCTTTAGTTGCGGGCTTGTCAGCTTGTTTAAAGGGGTATTATTAGCAGCCAAAAACATTTTACATAGATCTTCGTTAAATTCTGATTTCCGTTTTTAAAAGTCTCAAAAGACTTTATATGAGACAGCGTCTTAATGTATTGGTCTATTTAGAACTTCTTTGAGTAGGAAGCAACTTTTGAACAAGGTATGCAAAAAGTATGATCGCCGTCCAAAAAAGCTCTGGATAAAATTTAATCCACGAAGTACAATGTATTCTAAACATCATTACTTTAGTTTTCACTTTCATTTTATTTGGGCATCCAATACTAACTGTGGCTACGAGAAACCTAAATATTACTGGTAAACTGTAACAAATATGAACAAATAAATAATTTATAGAAGGTAAAGAAATTCTAGTTAAAATATTTGACCAAAAAAATGCAGAGACTAATGCAATTTCTCAATAGAAGAATAGTTTATTACTTTATTAGCCTATTTATTGCCCCCTTAGGGAAATCCCAATCTAAGACGAGTTTACGTGTTCAGGCGCCGCACCGATCAGGCGGCACCGCGCCGGGGGTCACAAAAAGTAGGATAGTAACACAGATGTCGCAAAACATACTTGGCTATGCATTTAGTCTTGATATATGCATTTCTCCTTCAAATACACAAAAATATACAAAAAGGTCATATATATGGAAAATGAATAAAATCCGGTCTTAACTTATATCCAATTAAAATAATGTCCTGCAAGTCTAAAGTGCGAACTATAAAGATCAACTAGAGCTGCCACAGTGTATATTAGCAATGCACTTTCTACATCACCTATTCACAAAATTCTTCAAAGGGAGTAAGTCAAATTGAAGAAACTCCAATGCTTTTACATTCATGTAGTATCCGGTTTGCAGGTATTGATAGGTGCACCGTATATTAAACCGGAATATCTGAAATTCGTTTTGGTTCGTTTAATTGATTTCATCGATTTTGTTATCTACTACTCAAGATTCACGTGCGTGAGTGGATTTGATAATGTAGGGTGTGATACAGTTATGCAGATTATTTGTTATTTATACTTGAAATGAAAGAAAAATTGTCTGCTAATAATTTGATAAAAATTTCGAGAAAATATTTAAGTCATCAGGTATTTAGAACATCCGACGGTTCTTCCAGAAAGCATTTAATGAAGCATTCCTCTTTGTATTTATCCAATATTGCCTTGCTCCTTATCTTCAAATTTAATGCATTATTAGTCGGACACCACCATGTTACTACTAAAAGTATTTTAACATGATATTTGAAAACTCTTCTCCTACATCAGTCTTACATATTATGTGATCATAATATAGCTCTTTCAAAGCTTATGTCACGTCGAGCAAACCATAATATGCGGCTCTATTTATATTGATATTAGTTAGTATATCAACAGAAGAAAAACTAATTTGGCTAAATGTTTTTCATATTGGGCCAATGCTTCTCAATAATGAATATGGGAAGTATTGATTAATAGGAGTAATCACTTTTTACTTTGGTAAAGTAATAAATATTTACTAGCATGTCCAAAGCAATAAACTAACTTTTCCACAATCATCTATTTATTTAAAATATTTTCTCTAGGAAACATTAATTATATTAAAAGTCTTTAGAAAGAGAAATCTTTAATCATATCCGAAAGCAAGCAAAATAGGGGGCTGATTTAATTTCCCCAGAAAAGCAATCTAAAGTATTTACGAAAATCCCGAGAACCTCGATTTACAAAACAGTATAGCCACAATTTAACCAAGAACAATATAAAATTGCCACACAGTATCTCACTTTTAAATCCCGACCAGAAAGCGCATTAACTAAATAAAGGTAATCCTTACTTTGGACAGGTTAAATACGTTCTGCCGCAGAAAATCATGCTTTAAGTAGCAAAAGATAGGAAGTGGAGGGTTTTTGTCTGCCCGAGGGCCCAGTAAGGGCACTCCAGGGAACATTTAAGTTAATTCTTCATATCATCCCATGTTTTGGCTTGTGTATCACTGGAGCATACCTACTTTTATCTCGTCTTTTATTCCCTTTTTGGTTCGGAGCATTTTAATCTGCAGTAAATATTCGACTTGCTGTTTATATAGACGACGCTTGCGGTGTATTTTCCACGGATTTGGCTCCGCGGAGGAGATATGACCGTGGTTTAAACAAGAAATATGTGTGCTATGTAAATCCCTACAACATTAGGGAAAATGGTATTTCGAATTCTGTTTGTGATTGTTTTGTGTGCCCCGGAACTAAAAAGAAAACTTTTCTTAACGTCTTTCCATTTGCGGAGGATTTATTTTTCTTTCCGTTGCTATTTCTGGTTTTAAGCTACGTGCGTCGTTCCACTTTACTATCCTTGTCGTTTTTCTTTTGAAGTAGGATAATTATGAAGTTTAGGAAAATGAGGTATTAGTTTAGAGTTCAGTGATACGTTGTTTTCATTACAAGATGTTTCAAAGAATATTAGAATTTAATTTGGAAACTTGTTTCATTATCAGTAATTTATTGTTAATTAATTTATTAACAAATGTAAAAAAGAAATATTACATATCACACTTGGAAACAGCTTACACGTGAAATATATCTCCTACGTGAGCTCTATTTAAACAGCATTAAGGGAAATTCTACCTGAAATGCGGATTGTGATTGCTTTGTATACTCGGAATATAAAATAACTCTAATCTAATATGAGAACCACTCATTCGGGATCATGTAGATCGAGTCAAAATGGGTTATAATCTTGATACAAACGTTAATATTAAACTAATAGCTTGCAGACTTATGTACCCCTAAGAATTTGAATTAAAAATTAATTTATAGCCGTTTTCGTTTCGGTGTTTAACGTACCCAGTAACTGTTTATAACATGTTGCTAATTATGTTTTTGCATAAGCAGGGAATCCAAGCACCAATTATTAGTCCTTAGGTAAAAATTTGGGCATATTGAGAAATTAATTTACTTAATGTTTCACATCGCTAAAACGAATAGCTACCATCTAAAATTCGCACAATTTTTAAATAAGTTGATATGTGTAAGTTTTTCTTTTTCAGATATAATTCTTAATTAGCTTTTATTACTTATTATTTCTCTAATTTATTTTGGAAGTACAATTCTTACTACGACTTATTTCTTGTTAGATACATATCGGTAAAAGGATGAAATGAAAATCTAAAAATACCTTTTAAGTGGAAAATGGTTAGTTTTATCGACATCAAACAATAGATTTTTTTGTGCAGAAATAATAGGGGGGGATATTATGGTGAATAATTCAAATGATAAATAAGATCACCATATATAAATGTGGAAAATTTTAATTTAAGTGTTAAGTACACGTCTGGTTTCTCTAATGAGATTAAGGACTCAACTCGTGTTTAACTAACCCTGCAGTATACGCATCGGGCCTCTTAAGATCATGGAAACCTGTTTTGAGGTGGAATTTGCCCTAAAAATTGCGCATGTTTCAGTACCTTCGAATGTGACGCTGATACACGTGTGTTTAGTAGGTGCAAGGCAGTGCAGTGAATAACTTCGAGTTTATAGTAGTTTGAGGGCCAGTTTTTTACGTGCCTGTTAGTATTACCAAGAGGATAATTTCCGTCATAATCATTGTTGTCACAATTGTTTCCATGGAAATTATCTTCTTGGGCTACAAATTAGCTATAAAATCAATCTTGCTTTACAGAAATATGAATCCCTATGCAAATTTGATCCGACGTGGAAAATTTTTCGGACTCTGATGACTTAGCAGCGGATCCAGAGTTTTAAAGCATCCGACAGCGAACAGGAGATAATAGAACACTCACATATTGAACTCAGCGCGAGTGGAAGAGGAAGGAGCGTGAATTATAAGTCAAAAGATGCAACAAAGTGGAATAAAATATGCGCCCCTAAAAATGTTCGCACTAGACAAGAATATATAATCGTGAAACTTCCTGGAGTAGTCGGCTTTCTGGAGTAGTCAGTCCTGCCAAAAATCCGTCGACTGCATTAGAATTAGCAGCTTTTCTTCGACAAAATCATCATTACAGGGTTAGTAATGTGCACAAGTACATATATCGAGAGTATATCTGATCGATATAAAATAAGTCGGATTTAAGACCGACAAATGTCTCAGAATTGCACGCACTATTTGGTCTGCTATATGTAGCTAGCATTTATCATTTTCAGTTTTTAAATTCTGGTCTAAGGATGGGACAGCTATTGAAATATTCCCCGCAATAATGGCCCTTAGGAGATTCCGTTATTTGATGAGATGCGAGCAAATGGACGACATCCGGACTAAAGGAGAAGGCAAAAGAAAATATAATCTAGTCCCAGTGAGTATTCGATGTCGTAACAACCAGCACCTTATGCAATCTACTACAATCGATGAAATGCTGTGGTCTTTTCAAAGGAGATGTCGTTTCAGATTATATATTCGGCAATAAGCTTGCTCGGTAGGGACTGAATGTATTTTCATTGGCGGATTCAAATTCATTCTATACTTACAATATGAAAGTGTATTGTAGTAAAGAGCCTCCAGGTCCTTTTTGTATTAGTAACAGTTCTGCTGATGTCGTTAATATCCAAATCCAGGAGGAATAAAACAATGGATAATTGGTTTACTTGTTATGAAGTTGCTCCAATTCCATTTAAAAAGCATCAGCTGGCAATTGCTGGAAATCTAAGGAAAAAATAAGGGACAGATTCCCGATGCATTTTTTATCAAGCGATCAGTTAAGACCAGTATGATCACAGTTTCCTATATCCCAAAAAGAAAGAAGCAGGTCATATTATCTATCATCCATCATGACGACTCTATTGACCAAAAAATGAAGTGGGACATGTGCCTTCTGTAAAGATCGGAAAACTTTATACACATGCAAGTTTTACAAGAAATTTATTTGCCTGGAACATACTACGTCTGTTTAGCGCGTGTGTGCGGAAAATTCATCGGAGTAGTTGCTATACAGGGTGTTTAGTGTGACATTAAAAAAAATGCAATAAGAGTTTTTTGTAGTACAATGTCAAATAAAGAAATAACATTTTTCTACCCTCTCAAATGTATTCTGCATCTGCGCAATTCCAGCTCTTCTCCCTGCCGCGCCACGCCAGCAGGAAACTTTAAGTTAAGTTTAAGGCTAGAGCAGAGGCAATGTCTTTGGTTGGAGTTGAAGAAGAACAGTACAAGTATTTCACTGGATAACATCTGCCTTTGTCGCAGCTCTCTTTGACGCAAAGATATTAGGCCGTTTTCTCATTTGTTTGCACATATATTTGGGAAATATCCCGTGTACTAGGTGCTACCTTGTTCCAACTTGGATTAGGAACTCTTTTGGGTGTTTTAGATGCATTTTCTCAAGACGTAGAAGCTGAAGCGTCATTGTGCCGATAAGAAAAGTTAAAATGGCGATTAAAAAATTGTAGTAAGACAAATCTATTCCTGTACTCAAGACTAGAATCGAATTTCAAAGTCTTGTATATTTGGTGACGTAAATTTGAGAGAATTGCAGAAGAAGTAAAGTAACAAGGTATTGGGTATGAACGGGGACCAGATAAGTTTGAATAAATTCAGTAAAGAACGGAGTTCATGTTAATTAAATATAATCAGAAGTTTTGTTATTTATTGATAGTTAATCTGATTTCAAGTATATAGTTTTATTTGTGAAAGGATGCATGTATGAAAGTTGCTTGGGTTAGTTTGGGTTAAATTGAAAAATAAATCCTACATTATTAAAGTACCTTAATACGATATACTACATGCTTCAATTCACACCCTATTAATGAAATCCCACCTACCTAAAGCTCGCTAACTAAAGTTGCTAATTAAAAAGTTAATTACCAACTCCTCCTTTTTGAAATTTAGTTGGTGCTTACAACTATGATCAATATACACGGAACGCCGCGCGACGTACAAAAATAATGCAACTATATAAAAAGTAAATTCATTTTCGGAAAACTCACATCTGATATAGAAGTAATAAGATCCTGTACGGCTTTTGTAAAATTAACTTTCTATATTGATAAGAATATATTATTTCGCTATGCCGTATAAATTAGTGTAGCTCTGGGGTAGTAAACGAGAAATCAAACCCCTTCCTATACCTCTACCCGGGATGGTGATTTGTATCAACCTAAAATTTAATTATTTCAATAACATTTTAAATAATAATGATTTTAAATCGTGCAGGTGTCTGAATTTTCTATGCCAGATTGGGTCTTTTTGGCCAAAAAAGCTTGTACGGCTTTGGTACACTTAGGTGGTACTTATAATCGTAATTATTTGACATCGAATGTTGTACAAAATAATGGTGCTGAAAAGCAGGATAATTTTACGAAAAATTTTCTCCGTATTAAATCCATCCAACCAATTATGGGTGAAAATTAACAAATAATAGATACTGCTTCCACTGGTTGACAGCGAAAGAATACCCAAAAAATGTTAGAAATTTTATTGACCTTTGATATGGAAATAGATCAAAATACAAGTAAATAAAGCAAACTAAAAATAATCTTTCAACAAGTACTTTAATTTCTTTTAAAATTTTTAATTAGCAACAGAAACAGAAAAAAAACAATAAAAAAGAAATTATTAGCATTTTTCGTTAGAGTTCTTGTAAAATACTACTTTATGTTTAATTGTTTTTTTTTTAATTAATTTAGTGTTAATTGAAATACTACGATAAGTATAATTTTATTAATGAATATTTTAATTTCCGCGTTTTATTTATTATTTGTGACTCATACTAAACTTATATGATTACATTATAAAGAATTTTGCAGACGTGCAAATTTCGTATTTGCTAATATCTATTAGTTATTGAATTTTTTTTTTTGGTTTTAAAAAATATTGTACATAGTATTTCATAAAGTTTTATCTACTATACTAAAACTGTAATATTGTAAAATATGTTTTAATTTCAGAGTTCAGATTAATTTTAATTTTTTTTCTAATAGTGTGCTTTCATTTAGATGTAAAAACATACTAAATAATATTTTTGAATACTTAACTTCATCACATCGCACTGAAAGCATATGAAAATCTCTATAAATAGTAATTCTAAATTATAGAAAAAAATCACACAGTAATAAAAGAAAGATCACATAACGTAACCTGATGAAGAACTTCATTACTTATGTAATCATCACACAAAAGACTACGTATACTGGCTGGTGAAAATACTATTTGTAGCTGCAAATTTGTTTACATTATTCTTTATTAAATGATTCTGGAGTTTTCCAAAATAATATCTCTTGTAACTCAAAATTTTGAAAACATATTTATCTGAAAATAGATGAGCACTATAGGATTTTTTTAAGGGAAAAAGAAAACACCAAAAGGTCCAAATTTTTATTTTTAAAATTTTTTAAAAAATATATTTAATAACAGTTATTTGTACTGATCTTCAGCCCCATCTAAAATGTACAACATCATAATTTTTATATGACTTTTTCTTATAGCCAATAACATTTTGAAAATGCCGTACATTACTTATGTCCAGTTTCTTAAAGTATGGATAACTTTATTCTTCAAATATTTCTTATAACAACGATTGTTAATACAATTGTAATCAGAGTAATTATAGGTTTAATAATTGTATACATTAGATATCTGGAACTTGAGAAACCGGGCCTAAATGAGCCTTAAGGATTATGCAAATTACATAAATAAAATATCTACAATGAGAGGTCTAAAGATGAAAACTTGCGGCATATGCTTGCCTGCATTCTTTTACACTTAAAGAACGCAAAATGATGATAATATTAAAATTGTAACCATTTTATAAAAAATTACATATTTTTTTAAATTGAGTGACAGTTGTAATAACCAACTAAATTTTAAAAAGCCGTACAATATTTTACAATTTTACCCCCACTTGCGTTATGGTTTTTCACTTTTCCGCAGTTACCACATGCACAATCCAAAATGTACGGCATAAGGCTCAAACTTTTTTGGTCCCTTGGGACTACTTAAATTATACTATTTCAAGGTGTATAATTTAACCCCAAATTTTTTTCGATGGGCTGCTGGCGGTCTCCAATAATCCTTTCAGATGATTAGCGAAATATATAATGTTATAAAATTGTTGAATGTCCCTTGTAGATGTAATCTGCGAACTCACATTCCTTTTTTTATTTCCATTATTATACATCTGTTATTTTTTTTGCCTCAAGACCGATTCTTACGTAATGAGTTATCATAAAATTTCATTCGCTTTGAATTTGAGAATATTTATAATATAAAGGACATCAAGTGTTTTAAGTTTGAAAAGAGATCAAATGTGCGTTCTACGTACCTTTTTTATTAAGAAAAATATGATAAAGACAAAGCGATCATGAGTAAAAAAACCCGTTATCTATTTCTTCGGCTTTTCGGATGGCTTTTTCTCTACCTTGTCCTTTGCTTCCTGTATCTTCCCTTTTACTGCCTTCAGGTCCGTTTTAGCTAAACTAGTCCCTTTCTGTGTCATTTCCTTGAACATTTTTAGAGCGGCAAGCTGTTGAGGAGTGGCTTTCTGCTGATATTCATGGTATTGCTTTACGATTTCGGTCTTTCCCACAGTCATAAGTTTGCACGTCGTATTGGCCGCTATAATCAGTACCATCTTTGTGATTTCAAATGCGGCTGTGGCCAGATTGACTTTGTTGGACATGTTGCGGAGTATATTGGCATTTTTTGGTTAGGAGATATCTTTTTTCGACATTTGCCACTCTATGACAATAACTTTGACATTTTGAGCATTATGAAATTGAAGGTATGTGCCAAGGTGGTATAAGTAATTTGCAGCAACGGTGAATACCGTGTGCTCGAAATATATCTAATTTTATATGAGAATCCTCGATTTTTAAAACTTTGTTGAGTTTATTGAGAAGCTCGCCTGAAATGGAACGTAATAAATTATTGGATAACGCTCTTTTTTTGTTTGACAAAATTGTAATCAATTTTTTTTTAGCAAAAGGTCGTGTATCAACGTTTATTTAAAACTTTAATCCGCGTTATGACACATACAATGCATATCGGGACCTATATTTTGACATATTTAGGAAATTTCTACTTGCTTTCAAGAAATAGATGTATTCGACAAAGCAAATTCTTAAATCAATTTCTATTTGTTACAGCTGTGATGAACTTGGCAGAAGCAGTAAAAATAAACAGATTGCGGGTACCCGAAATAATAAAATACGGCAGCCAGGCCATTCTGGACTGTGATTTTACGTTGGGCGATAGCGAGACCGACCTCGTAGTCAAATGGTATTTCAACAAATCGCTCGTTTATCAGTGGATTCCGGGTAAGTACAGGGTTATTTTAAGACGAAGTAGGTATTTTAGTATAATCGTATTTATTTTAGAGCTTAGCATCGATATTAATCTCCCACAGAGTAATATTTACTTTGAGACAACATTATTACAGATTGTAGTCGTAATGGGAATGGTTTAAGCCCAGGGGTCCATTTCATACTTTATTAAAATTTTAGTCTTGCTTTTCATTTAATTCGACTGCCGATTAAAGAAACAATAGATTCCCCAACTGGAATATTTATTCTACAGAATCAAAATAATAGCGTTTCAAAATAGCCAATTTTTGATTATTGAGCTTTAGCTTAAAAGTGATGTTTTTAAGCGTTATAATGGTTACAGTTTACTTCTATGTATATTAAACAATAATAATTAATTCCGCTGTATAAAATCTTGCATGGACTACATTGAGAAACGATTTGTTTTGAACACTTGACGTGTTGTCAATGTCTCAAACGGCTTTCTAAAAAACTTATTGTACAAATAACTATTTCGAAAGATTGATAACCTTTTAGAAATTTAGTTTCTTTAACTAATTGGTATTTTGGCATAATACGTGGGAATATATTAATAATTTCTTTCTATGGAAATCCACATACTAATTATCACGTTTTTTATTTCTATAATAGTCGCAGAATAGCGCTAAGTGTAGAATTTATGGCTAAGCTTGTATTCTAATAACTTATTTTTTTTTAGTTTTACTTGTCTTTATTTTCATGTTTCTATTCTCAATTTTCGACCTTCTGCTTCGTGCAGAGTGACGCGTCAAGCAGCGAGTGAAGTAGCGAGCAAAGCAGAATATACAGGAGAGTCAAGAAGGTGATGATCATAGTGATGCGGTAGCAGTCTGCGTTAAAATGTCTCGAGAGCGGGTTGCGCAATATGTTTGTATAGCATCCCTTCAAAATTGTGGCCCCTAGTTAAAAAAAAGTCGCGATTCATCCCATAAATAGACAACGTTAAAAATTCATTTCCTTTCCTACTTTCTCACTCAACTTACCAAGTTTTTATCTATTGTGATGGTTATGATCTTTTCACTTTGGTCCCAAAGTGGACACCGTACAAACACCAACTTAATTAATTTTTCACATCCATGGTAAAAAATTCAAAAAGTACTGTAGACCAGAGCGGCGAAATCGAACAGGTTTGAATTCGATGCTTAGCTCCCCGCTATTTTTCTACACTCGCTTGTGCACTATGCACATTGCAACCTAAATACACAGGTTCGGTTTCGCCGCTCTGCTTTCTTCGCGCCCCACTCGCTGATTGACGCGTCACTCTGCACGTAGCCTAAGGTGTAACTGATCATATAGTGTTATGACAATCTTGAACCGCGTGGCATTTATATTGGAATCTTTTCACTACGTAAATTGGTTGTCCGACTTGATCAAGACATTTGATTGTGTTACTTATGATATGTTGTGGCAAAAGGTGTCAAACTAGCTTCTTATGATAGCATTACGATTCTGAGTTTATACCTAACCTGTAGAAGATAGGTTGCCCGTGCTGGTGGAGTGTCGTCAGAGGAAAGTAATAGTATCCCGGGGCTCTATTTTTGGCGCTATATTATTTGTATTTTATGATGGCAAACGCTAAATTAACACTTTCTCTCTTCCTCTCTCTTAATTCGGACAAAACAAGAAAGGTAATTTTCTCTTTAAAATACTGCTGACGTTAAATTCTTGGGATTGCATCTGGACCCCCTTCTTCAATGGCACTGGCACATCGATGCAGTTGTAGGTTATCCTCTTCTCTATCTTGCGGATCGCACTTCATTAAACGCATCAAAAACTGCATATTTTCACATGTTTCATTCTGTGGCCACATATGTTTTCCTGGCAATGCAAAGGGAGGCGGTCTGAATTTTGGGTGGGATATGTTACAGCAATAACTGTAGACATATCTTTTCAGGTCTGGGTATACTCACTTTGCCCTTCGTTTTTATTGTTGAAAACCTATCAAGTCTGTTACTAGGATCAGTAATAAATTAGTTATCATATAACAATGCATGACAAGGCGTCGGAGTGGTCGAGGGAATTTGGCTGTCAAATATCATAATAAACTACCATCTAGTTACTTGCGACTGCCGTTCGTGTTATTTAAGAATGAAATAAAACACACTTTGCTATATACACAATGCTTTTTCTTCCATTAGAATTTTAAAATTTTGCCTCTAATAAGTTTTTTGCTGATAGATTGTAGATTTTTGTGCTGCGTTTATTTTCTATTGGTTGACAAATTTAGACTAAAGTGATGGTTTATTTTAATATTTATATTTCGTTTTTTTTTGTCTTTGATGGTTCCATCCTTTCGTATGTTTTGTTTTTTTTTAGCTTTGACTTGTGATTGCATTTTATTGTATTTATATATTAACATTTGCCATTTTAATAGGTTGTGTACTGCTAATCTAGGATTCCTTTCACTGCCAACTGGATATGAATGATATTATATTGTAATAACTGATTTTTTTTAACAGCTTTGCCAATGAGAGAAAATCTTCTGACACTGAAGCATATTTGATTTGATTTGATTTGACTATATGGATATCATGTGTGCTAATAATTTTATTTTTTTACATTACATATTCTAGAATGAAAATATTGTGCTGCTTTGCATTGAATATATTTACTATTTTTGGTTTTTGTGTTGTTTATGTTAAGGAACTTTGTTTCATTATTTGCCTATTTGACTTGTGTAAATGTCATTATTCTATATTGTCATCGATAAGTAAATCGAAATTTATTGGAAACATCTATTACATTTTTGTATGATGCTGAAATAATTTTTAACGAATCCTTAATCTTGTAAGAAGGATCGATGTGAACCTAAAATGCCGACCCAAAATATTCTGCGGAACCACAGAAAATTATCAAGAGACTAGAAGGTCCACTCTCAGTCGGCACTTTTGCTGGGGGGCGCAGCTTAGAGTAAACCTTCTAGACTATTGTTAATGTTCGTTGGCGGAACCTTATAACCTAGCAAAAGAAATAGACGTTGGATCGTAAGGAATAATGTGGGCTCTGATTCAGCTTTTTATCGCAAGAGTTAAGATATGTATATGAATATCTAGAATGTGATATTAAGACATGGTTCCAGGCGCTTATAATAATATTTACTACAAAAGTATCTCTTTGTTAGTTGAATTTTCGCGGCCCTCAATGATAACACTTAAAGCTGTCGTTAATTATATCTCATTATTGAATCTTAATCTAGTTGAATTCCGATAAGGTATTAAGCTTTAAAATAATCTAATGCTATCGGTTCTGAAGTAACTGCATTTAAATTTCAAACTTGTGAGAACCATTGCAAGAAAGTGATTAACTAGATCAAAATTCCTAAAATAGTTTATAGATAATAAGGCGTTTGCCCAGTCAACAATTTTCCGCAAGGCAATAGACGTATTGTGATGCATTGGGATAATGACTTCTTAATAAAGTATTTTTTTTTAATTCTAGGAACCAAAAAGCGTCCGCAGAGTCTAGGAGTGTTAAAAGATCGCGTGAATTTGGAATATCAGGCCAGTGTAGATGCAAATAGCATCCACAGGGCATTGCATATCCTAAAAACTGGGCCTGATCTATCTGGAAATTACACGTGCTCCGTTTCTACCTTAGAAAGCGAAGACGTTCAGACGAAAGGAATGCTGGTACTAGGTGAGTGTCTATATTTTATTATTTGTATAAATATTGCAACAAGAAAGTAAAACATAAATTATTTCATCATTATATCAACCGCCGGAAATATTTAGAAATGATCCCTACTCTAAGATCAGAATTCATTGCTTCGAATTATTAACCTAATTCTTAAAGCAAACAAATAATACTATATCGTGTTCCTTAAATAATAAAGTAAACTCATAAATAAATGTTCGCGACCCTCTGCGAGACAGCAAATCGAACATCTAAACAATTTCGTCAGTGACATTTTCTCATATAGAAATAACTCCTAGCTTTTAGGAGAAATTATTTTTCTTCGAGAAGATTAATGACTGGATATTGTAAGAAGCAGTGTCGCAACATACGTAAAAAATTTAAATAAAACTCTTAGTTTTATGCTCTAGAGCCAGAATTTGTAGAAAACTATGTAACGCAAATGTATTGTAATAAAAAAAAATGATTAGTAAACTAGCACTAGCTGTTCTATGGAAGAGAAAATTAAACGTATTTAAGCTGATGAATAAAAGTTATAGCTAAGCGATCATAATGTTTCTATGCCAAAGCCGGTTTTACCTTTTCACTCATAATTGGAAACGCATCATTATGAAAAATATTCATTGAAACGGACAATATTAATTTCTAGCAATGAATTATTTGAATATTAGATGAATATTAGAGTTGCTCTGTATTACATTTAGAATCCATCTAAGATCGCATTGTCGATTGATTGATAGCACACTAATAAATTTAAGTCAAGGAGAATAAAAATGGAATATTTCGTTAAAGTGCTTTATTTTATGTTCCTGATTATATTTTCTTGTAGAAAGTGGATATCGTAATTCAACAGTTATGAGAATTAGTGAAATATTTTGTTTTATTACTCCAATATTACCTTAGCATGATATTTTTACAATAATTAATGCACATATTCAATGCCTCTAATATGTTTTATGGGTAATATTGTCACGAGTTGTATTTTTTATCTGTGACGCCACGCCTTACTTAGCGTGTAGGAGAGTAACTCAGATTTAGGAACGCACTACGTCAAGTTGAGAAGAGATAATAAAGGAGAGGAGACACATCGATAAAAACAGTAACAAGTTTATTTACAAACAAACTTAACAACGGTTAGACTGTATGCTAATAAAGGCGTGTTTAATATTATAGATGAATTAAGAGTTTACACTATACCCAATTTATATGAAATGCATGTCTTCTCGAGGGAGGCTTAGTTCAAAGTTCGTCTAGCAAGCGACGTCACTATTTTATTAACCAAGTTTATGTGAGCGGAGTTGTCTTTTATTTAGGTAATTGTTCTGATATTTATAAGGTAAGTCTTTAAAGGTTATCACAAATTGCTAAGGCACTTTCACTACTTTTTAAATCTTCCAAAAAACTATCCCTTTACTAGAAGTTCTGATACTTCATAAATTCGACTCTCTCTATACTTTTAGTAGCCCCCGAATGCCGTATACCTATGCATACGTTCACCCAGGTTAGGTAAAGACCTGACAACCTTATACCTGTGCATAAGTGTTCTCAGTTATGGGGGTTGTGGGATAGAACAGCTAGAAGTAGACGTACCTGTGTACTGCCTCGCAACTAGACTGACGGTTTGAGAGACCCGAAAGTCTGATTAACTTGGCGTTTGCCTGCGTATTTATATGTTACAAAATGCTGATGGCTGCATCATTAAGGATTAAAGTCGCTCCCGTCGACCGCTCAAGTTGTTTATAATTAACAGTGAATGTTTATATAACATTTTTCAAGTTCAAGTTCAAACTTACGACAGGGTGATCTTTAATTAATGATTTTAATTAATTCACAATATATCCAAAATCATTTACTAAATACTAGCGTAATACGGAGCATGACATTTTATGAGACACACATAACACGCCATCGATTGTTGTCATTAGACATTCGCGAGATCTTCCTTTTGAAATATGGCAGGCGAGTTTTGTAGAGCTCTGAATAATTCAATAAAAATTAATATACTGGATGATTAATATTCATTAACGAAATTAAAATAAGCCTAACCTAGTTATATAAAGGACTTGATAACTTCAAAGCCGCATTTTCACTGATTGATGTGGGCTGAGAGAGATTTTAGCTGTTTCGCAAAGATCAAAACTATAGAAGATGTAGAAATATATAGGTACAATTCTATTCGAGTTCAGAATTGGAAACTCAAGAGTTACAAGTTTACCTATTTATGATTATTTAAATTTTGTGCCTGTATTTTATTTCCTTTGACCAGCTTAACATTATACCTGGATTAAGTAGATATAATATCTAATTATTTTATTTGTTTATTTATTTAATTATAATATTTATTTTTTCTCATTACCGAACGTGGCGTGTTTTATACCTGTTTTAATAAAAAATAAACAGTTCTATGTTATTAAAAATTATAAGCTTTTATTACTCGTTTTATTCTGCGTAAATGTATCACTCTGAGTGGAGTCCTGTGTGCTGCTGAATGTACTAAAGTTTATAAAATAATCTCCTCTAATAAAAATCCCATATACTAAAAAAATCTTTAATAATAACATTAATCATTCAAAATTACCTTTAATTATTCATCCATAATTTCATTTACTAAATTTTTTATCAAAATAAGAAAACCATTCAGTTAAATCTAAAATTTGTGTACATACTGGAGCTGTTAGTGCTGTTACCATTATAATTAAAAGGAATAACTCTCTTTGTGACGTCATTGCGCAGAGAATTTTAAAACTGCTCAGTGTCTTACCTTCCCGATATTGTGTCAAGATGACAAGGTATATTTGCTTTATCTTCTTCTTGTTTAACAACATAAGAATTGCGACACTTTGAAATATTTCTAAAATATCACAAAGAGAACAAAAGGATATAATGCGTTAAAATATCTTGAGACGAATTACTATTAACACAGTGAGGGTTTTCTATACAGATTATTTGAAGAAATTGCAGAACATTGTTAAAACTTATAATTATTATCTTATCTTCTGGTCCGCAACCTAAAATGTCAAGGACGCTTTTATAAATCTAGTCATCAGGAAAGTGATGAGTTCTTTACGACCGAAAAAGCTGTTGGCATCTTTAATAATGATTCGGTCGCAGTGCTCCGAAGTTTATTTTAGTCAACAAATTCGTCCCAATAAACTTATAAGGTTATAGAAACTGTTATATAAACACTCCTTCAATATGTATCATTTGTAGATTTGTTCCAGTATTTGATTTTGAAATCTGGGTTGATCTTGCTTTACCTTTGTAGCAACCCAAGAATAAATAATAATTCAAATCATTCTGCCTAGTTTTTTCCATAAAATCCAAACCGTACGCCAGTGGCGACCTCTACGATTACATTATCCAAAGAAACATTATTCTCGGCCGCCTTCTTTTTTGATGGCATCACTTACATAATGGTGTGAAAAAGGCCTTTACACTTGGCGGATTATTCTAATCACTTAGACATCGTCTGGAAAACATGGAAGGCTGGCGCGGTTGCCAAATTTTCCCGAGAGATGAAAATACGC
This sequence comes from Pissodes strobi, assembly GCA_016904865.1. Classification (NCBI taxonomy): domain Eukaryota; kingdom Metazoa; phylum Arthropoda; class Insecta; order Coleoptera; family Curculionidae; genus Pissodes; species Pissodes strobi. The sequence continues at coordinate 192,314 of MU181983.1, forward strand.
TCGAGTTTTTAATCTCGAACGATGGAATATGGATTGAAATGATCTCGGTCGGATAATATTGTTCCTTCAATGTTTCTAATATCTTAGCATTATGCAAAATATTTTTTAAATCAAAAGCGTCGGAACGTTTTGAGACGAAGACAATTATATTAAGTACACGTAAACCTTGAAAATATTCGAATTCGCACCGTAAATTGAACAATGTATGTACTGTACTGTAAACTCGGTGGCCCTCATGAAAGTGGAGGCTTTTCTACAGAATATCGGTTGTTAATATAGACTGTGCTCCATCTAAATAGCGACTGATACAAGTTTATAGAGTGAGTCATCAATAGAGTAAAGATCGATATCTCATTTGCTTCGGAAATTACGAACAAATGTAGTAATCTTAAGTAATGTTAAGGTGGACAGTTTAAAATTATTTATACAGGGTGCTTCAAAAAAGTGTGGCATATGTTTTTTTAATGAAGCATTCTATTTTAATTTATTTTTAGATTCTGCATAAAATTCTATATCTTTTCTTTGTTAATAAAACTATATAAGCAAACCTAGTACCTAGTTTTTCTAATTTTTGTTATTTTTTTAAATTATTAGTTTTCAGTTTTCAGTTTTGTAAAAAATCACCGCCATTGTTTCTGAAGGTGGAATAGGTACTTAATTTCGAGCGATGTTTAGAGATAAAAAACTTACTTTTAATTAAATGCTACAGGGTAAATGTATATACTCCGACTACTTTAAATTGAAAAATCTCGACATTTTAGATAGCACATCTGTCATATTAGTGTTTTTTCTGATAGATTTTACAAAATCGTTCAACTTCTGTTAAATATGTCATATACCGATTTATAATATATTGGGATTTATTTTGAATTTTTTAATGTTTACCTTCGTTTTAATGCCCTTCCGCTTTTGTGAAAACATGAGCACATAGCCATAATAAATTTATTAAAGTTTAACATACTTAATGATTAAATACTATGAAGTAATAAATGTTTAAAACTATACCTGTCTACTTGAATACCCATGCTTAATCGCTATGCTATACAGGGTGAAACAAATTTGCTTCTCACTATTGGGTTCTCGTAAACGGTAAGAGATACAGCAAAGTTTAAATTGGGGCAAAGTTGCGCAATTTAAGGGTCATTGATATACCTTTAAGAAATTTAGAAAATTCCGACTGTTTCCGAAGATATTCGTAATAAACCGAAAAATCAGCTATTTTATTTTTATTTTTTCCTGACTTTATTTCAAGGGATAATATGAAATGAATTTAACATTATTATTGCCACTTTTTCTCCTTTATAAGATGGCAGTATCAAATTTTACATCTGACGTTTCGTGTCCGGGCCCCCATCATCAACTTCACTTTTTTAAATACGGACCTGCATATTTTATTTAATTTTTTAGAAGCCTTTGGTCTACTTAAACCAACGATGTTTTACACTTATCAATAAATCAACAAATCTAGATTTTTTCCGTAAGTGATAATGTGTTAGACAGAGATGGGGCGATCTTTTTTGAACTGATTTTACTTATGCGAATATTTGTTACCGCCATTGGACAAGTGTGATACATGGTTGGTTTTGGGGGACCAAAGGCTTCTAAAAAATTAAATAAAAAATCCAGGTCCGTATTTAAAAAAAAATGAAGCTGATGATGGGGGCCCGGATACGAAACGTCAGTTTCTAAATTTAATCCTGCCACCTTATAACGGAGAAAAAGTGGCAACAATAATGTTAAATTCATTTTAAATTATCTCTTGAAATAGTCAGGAAAAAATAAAAATTAAATAGCTGATTTTCGGTTTATTACGGATATCTCCGGAAACAGTCTTAATTTTCTAAATTTCTCAACGGTATATCAATGACCCTTAAATTTCGCAACTTTGCCCCAATTTAAACTTTGCTGTATCTTTTACCGTTTACGAGAACCCAATAGTGAGAAGCGAATTTATTTCACCCTGTATATTCCTTCACTTTCCTTAGCGTTACCATGCATCCCGTACCCGAATCCTATTTTCTATATCTCCTGATGTTGGAGGGGGACTCAGATTAACACGATATTTGATGTAGCTCCACAGAAAAAGTTCATTAAAGCACATGATCGGGGGCGTCACTGAATGAATCCTTCCTTACTGATCCATTTTTGTGGGTAACAATCGACTAAAAATTCCCGGTGGTAAGAGCAGGATTTTTTTGAATCCATATCTTTTGTTTCCTGTCAAAACTATTAACTTCTTCAATAATCTGGAGCAATTCATTCTGCAAAAAAAATAGATATCTAGACCCGTTAAGCGATTCGGGGAAATAATATTAACCAACCATTGGAAAAATTAATATTCCGTATCATACATTAAGGAACGAAGAACGAATGGTTTTGGTTTGGACTTCATGGACTCGAAATGAATTAACATCTCAATAATAATGCATGTTATGGCGTATAGCTGCTTCATTACTGTGTTATGTAGCTGCATCAGAAAAGAGTATTTTGGAACAAAAATTTGAATCGGCCTCTGTTCCTGTAAATTTTACTCGAAGTTCATATGAAAGGGATGATATCTGCATTTTCTCCTCTGGGATTAGCGGTAAAATAGGATATGTAAGATAAATAAGTTAGTTCTTGATCTGGGGATTATCTTCAACATGAAGCAAAATTTCTATTTATTTTTCTTCATTGTATGAATACACCTTGTAGCATCGAATTCAATCTTCTTTTTTTGATTTCTCGTACAAATTATTAGTATTTCAAGACTAACAATAAATATATTTAAAAAAATTAAATATTAAGAAGCTACTTGGTTATGTTATAACAGTTTTGGAATTTTACGCAGAATATAAAAATAAATTAAAAAGTAGGAAAAAGCATATGTTATATCTGCCACGCTATTTTAAAACACCCCCTATACTCAAAAATAATTTTAAATTTTGCACCCTAGCGTTTCCTAAAACTATTTTATTTAATATTTTTTGCGAAATTCCTGAAACAAATGATATATCGAACTTTGCTCTGTCGTTGACTCATCCGCTACGTATAAAAAAAGTTGATTTTTTGTACTAAAAGTACTCTGTTCGGTATTATATTAAAAAGAAAGCAGTAATAGCTTAAGTGATTGACCAAACTATGTATAATATTTTTGCAGAAAAACTATTGAAATGTTATCAAAATATATATGGCTGTTGATAACTATTCAGCCTCAGGGTCAAGACCTTACCACCATTATGACCGAGAACTGGCTACGAAAAAGTAAACTGATAA
>MU181983.1:215568-260344 GCA_016904865.1 Pissodes strobi
AGATTACACACGTAATTTCCTCAGGAAGGAAACAAACATCCCAAATTCCATCAAGTTATCGTCAAAATGAAAGCCCTGGTTCGACAGGAGATGCGAAAGAACTAGATAGGAAACAGCAAGCCTTCAAGTACCGGCAGCGAAATCAGATCGCTAAAAGTAGCAATTATTTTTGCCGAAGCGAGAAACGAATGCAAACGTATGGTTGACGGAACTAAGGACAAACGCAATCAAAGGATTAGAAAGAACCTGTTGAAAAATCAACGCGACGTAATCACGACGACTACAACTAAGGAAAAAGCAAACATACTCGTATAGAAATGTTTTCACGGCAACACACTCTAACTTAAACATCAAGGCTCTCCTCACCATAACCACCGTCAACATTACCATGGCAGATTTAAGTTTCATGAGCGTGATGTTCGCAAAATCCTCAAAAAGTTAGATACGCAAAGGCGAATTGCGCCAACAAACTAACACCCATTTATTCGGGTTTTTTCTTTGTCTTGCCAAAAAAAGATTTACCCATCTTCTTGAAAAGTCGCTCGAATTATCCATTAAAAGGCAAGAAAATCACGCTTTCACACTATCTCCCAGTTGACGCGCTTCCAATAATTTTTAAGTCATGAAACATGTGCTTCGAGACCCATAGAATAATTATCGATAGAGTTTGAAATAACGGATTGTTCAACAAACTGCCGTTCTTCGGACTGCCAGCGTCTCTCTGCAGCCAGCTTGCCAGTTTCCTTAAAAGCCGATCTCTGCGCGGTACAGTTAATGGACACATCTCAGATATATTCACCATTATTGCAGAGGTGCCTCAAGGTGCACTACTTTCACCGACTGTGTTCCGCATCTATATTAATGACCTTCTGACCAATGACAATATTTCTGTTTACAGTCTCTCGCAGGTGAGAGTACCCTTGTCTCCAAATTTAGATCAGAAAAACCTTTACCAGCTACTGAGACTTACCATCGCAGACAGGAACAGAATACAACAATTAATGAAGAGCTGGAGGGAGTTCGAACTTGCGGCGACAGAAATTTGGTCCAGTTCAATTGCAGCAAAAACCTATGTAACCACGTTTATTAAGAGGGCCAATACGGCGGGCCCTGACATCATTACAATACAATACAATACAAATCATTTATTTCCATCAGACAATCATTTTACAGAATTGTATTGGAATAGTCATAAAAATACCTAAAACTAACGCAGCAAGAAAAAAAAAACTAAGTAACAATTTTTAAAAAATCATCCACTCTATAAAAGCACTTTTCTATCAAAAATGTCTTTAAAGTAAGCTTAAACTGATGGACGCTTTTGCATCTTTTTATATGGTTTGGGAGATTATTAAATAAAAGAGGACCAATATTATTTGGTGATCGAGATGCCACTTTTGTCTTACTTAATTTTAGGCGTAAATTTTCCCTATTTCTAATATTAAAATTATGTACATCAAAATTCCGTTGAAATTTATCACTATTATTAAAAACATATAAACAAATTTCAAAAATAAATAAAGACGGGACAGTTAAGACATTATATTTTATAAAAAACTCTTTACAGCTTTCTGTCGAAGAAATTCCTGCCATGGAACGAATACATCGTTTTTGAGAAACAAAAACATCAGTAGAAAGAGTTGACCAACCCCAAAAACAAACTCCATATCGCAGTCGAGAGTCAACATTAGCAAAATATACTTGTATCAGTTGATTCATAGTTAAAACAGTTTTTAATTGTCTTAATACATAGCTCTGAGAGTGAATTTTAGGTATCAGATACTCACAATGGGTTTTCCAGTTAAGGTGTGAATCAATATGAAGACCAAGAAACTTAGTAGTTTCACTAAAATTAAGTTTATTACCATTTAGCAGAACTTGAAGCTCGTTTATATTTTTTTGTACATTATGGAATCGAAGAAGAGTCGTCTTAATTGGGTTTAAATATAGAGAATATTCTGTAAACCAAGAATTAATTTTCTCAATCAAACTATTACAATTACTCTCCAATACCAAGTCAGATTTATTAGAAGTGATGGCTGAAATGTCATCAGCAAAAGCAGTAAATGAAGCGTTTGTATCTATACTATCAAATTGATTAATAAATAAAAGAAAAAACACCGGACCCAAAATTGATCCTTGGGGAACTCCAGTGCTTATATCAACTGTTGATGATGTAAAGTTATTTATATTATTTTTTAAGTCGACATATTGGAGAGAAACATATTGCTTTCTTTCGAGCAAGAACGATTTAGACCATTCAAAGGATTGCCCAACAAAACCATATTTCTTTATTACCGATAAAAACTTATTGTGATCCACACAATCGAATGCCCTACTAAGATCACAAAATATCCCAGCAGGGCACTCGCCTGCGTCAACCAGTTCAACGAGCCTCTCATAAAAAGTATGTACTGCTGACATAGTACTCTTACCCTCAGTAAAGCCATGCTGGTTAATTGATAAAATGCTATTATTAATAATATGCTGAAGCAGTCTATTTAAAAAGGCATATTCAAACACTTTAGAAAGCACAGAAGGAACAGTAATTGGCCTGTAATTTTCGACATTAAGTTCATCTCATTTTTTAAAAATAGGAATAACTTTACCCACCTTCAATCTACTAGGAAATTCTCCACAACAAAATGATAGATTTACAAGGTGTGTTAGTGGCTTTATTATAAACAATAGCACCTGCTTTATAAGAACATTAGGTATTTCGTCAAAACCACACGATTTATTATTTTTTAGTTTCTTAAAAAGCAAGGTACCTAGTTCATCTTCTGCATATGGACAGAGTTTAAATTTAGTATGTGTATTAAAAGTAAAGTCGGGTATACTATCATACGGCGTAATGTTCATAATTATCTTACTTGGAGCATTTTTATAAAAATCGTTAAACATATCAGCCAATTTCATAGGGTCACAAATTTCTTTATTTTGATCATCACGCAAAACTATATTTTTCCGATGAAAACTTTTATTTGTCATGTGATTTATTACCTGCCAGCATGCTTTAGTAGTGTTATTAGAAGACATAATTTTGTTTTGATAAAAATTTTTTTTGGTATCTCTAATTAATTTATTATGTGCTTTTTTGGCCTGGGCATAGAATGGTTTTAAATTCGGGTTTATTTTTGAAAAGTGATGAAGGTCTTTTAAGTCACTGCTAGATTTTTTCACACTTGGTGAAATCCAGGATTTTGAACTATTTTCTTTGCATGATTTATGCAAAGGAAAATGCATATTATAGTAAAATTGGACAATATTAAAAAAATGCTCAAAAGACTCAGAAATAGTCAACCCATTATAAACTAATTGCCAAGTCTCATTAAATAGTGATGCTCTGAAGTTATTTATTGCATTTTCGTTGAAGTTTCTTTTCCAGATATAAGTTTTATTTGATTTTTTGGAGCACACCTCAAAGTCTCCCAGAGTGGTTCTATGGTCAGAAATTGTATTATCGTAAACACAAGTTATAACCTGGTCCATATTAGTAAAAATATGATCTATAGCTGTTGCTGATATTTCTGTTACCCGGGTCGGCCAACCTCCCCTGTGATGCAAACCAAACGTTGATAAAATATTACACAGCTTTAAAAAGTTTGTACATTTAGACTTAAAACAATTAAAATTAAAATCGCCGCATATAATCATATTGCAATTAGGAACAAATATTAAGTCAAGAATTTCCTCAATTTTTTCGAAAAATACACCTACGTTGCCGTCGGGTGAACGGTAGCAATTTAATAAAATTGTTCTACTGTTAAAAATACAGCATGATATCGCACATACTTCAATATCCTTCTCAAAACAGAATTTTTGTAGATTAATAGGCTTAAAAGATAAATCATCGCGTATATAAATAGCAACGCCACCTCTAATATGATTATGTCTATTATAAAAACTAGCAACCTTATAACCATCAATTGGGAACATTGTAAGCGATTGATCCGTTGTCCATGTTTCATTGAAACAGTAAAATAGCAGGTCTTGGTATACTGACATTTCTATCATAAGTTGATCAATTTTATCAATTGTTAACCCCTGAAGGTTTAGAAAAAGAAGCTTGGGATCGAAGATTACCGGGTCGATTCGGCAATTTTTCTCGGAAAGAAAAAACGTTGAATATAGCAATCCTGAGGCCACATTTCTGGATTCATCGCTGCTTTAAAATTTTTTTCGTATATTGAAATTTTAAAAGAAGAATATCGGTCTGGATTTTTAGACTGGATACTATTAATAATAACTTCTGGAAAGTACGGAATCAAATAATTTTTCATTGCGTCTTCACTTGTTGTAGGTGCAAGCCTGGAAACATGTAACGCTGCCATTTTAGGAACAGCTGAAGGCATACTGCTATCTGTTTTAGAATGAGTACCAACCACAGGTTTTGGTTTTCTTTTATTTCTAACTTCCTTCCAGCCATCGTCGCCATTTTGCTTAGGATCTTCAGCAGTTATTAAATTATTTAAAATTCTATGTGACTGGGCCTCGTATATGGCATGTGAAACTTGCTGGGACGTAACAGTACGAGAGTTTTGTCCGGTGTTTCGCTGGCCTGCTATAGATCTCTCATGGGCAGTGGTGTCGACTGATGCAGAATTCGAGGCAGAACCCGATAATGATTTTGATTCTCGCACCGTCGACGTCGCGCAGCTCCCGCCGGGTATCGAAAGCGACGATTTTGGTGGGAGAGGTTGTGGGGCCTTCATATTCGATGGAAGCCCTCGCCCCGATGTCTCGGTTGAAAGTGACAAACCATCGATAGGACTGTGCTGACCATATGAATGTTGTTGTTGTTGTGACAAATTGTTTTGATGTTCGATAACCTTATTTCCACTTTGGGTTTGTAAAAGTGATATAATTGTGTTTAAATGTTTATTGGATTGTTGTAACTCTTCAATAAGTTTATTTTGCATGCTAACTTCACACTGGGCTACTCTTAAATCAGCGTATTTATTTAAACAAGAAATACTACGGCATACCTCTTGCTCCGTTGCTGTGGCTACAGTATCTTGAAAAACCTCGTCATCCTGCTGTCCTTTCTCCAAAAACCTCACCACATCATCACTTAAAACTGAACTTACATTTTCAGGTAACTTTTTATTAATTATGAAGTAAATTAGATCTTTCTTAACAAGTTTCTGTAATTCGTTAACTAATTGCTGCTGCATCTCGGCTGTCGCCATCTTGGAAATACCTCGCTTTACCAAGCAGGGACCGACAATTCGTTCATCCTCGTCAATCGGACTAGTCGATGTCTCGGTCAACAGCAATGTCCTGGCATGACCACGTTGCCAACACAAAATTGGCCTCGCAGAAGCTTCGTGTGGTATTTCGCAACAAAAAACTGTATACACTGTAGCAGTTGGTCTTGCTCTACAAAGTGCAAATAAGACTGCTCACACATTTGGGATGCTTCACCTAGGCACGCTTTAAAGCTGATGGATTCCATTCAGAAAAGAGCTGTGCGTCTCTCGGAGTTCACCCGGGATCTGGATAGTCTAGATCAGCGCAGATATGTGGCCGAGATAGCCCTGTTTTACAGATATGTTTACGCCAGATGTTCCCAGGATTTGGCCCACCTCATTCCACCTCCAGTAACCCCTGTCAGACAGCAAGAGCGCACTCATTCGTCATACAACTGGAAATACCCAGAACACCACTTTACAAGGACTCCTTTGTCTGGCGCACTGCATCACAGTGGATCGCACTCGCACTCTATCATCTGTTTTCCATAATTACAACCTACAGCTGTTTGTGAATCGTGACAATCAACATCATCGCACACACACCACTCTCAAGGCTCCCACAGTCTAGTCTAGTTTGTGATTTACCTTCAAAATTAATACCTATTTAATTTTAAGTCTATAATATAGTGCTCTTATAGCTACAAAGGAACACAATTTTAAAACTTAAAGTTCCAGTTTTTTAACTTGTAGGTTTTAATGTTACATTTTCTAGTCTTTGATATAGATCAGAATTTCGGAAAACTACTTAGAAATAATTTCTAGGACTAATTTATACTATGCATTTAATGATCGTCCTTTTTAAAAATAATCCTATATAGATAATGGTAATATAAAATACCAGATTTCATAAGGGAACTTAGGGAATTATCTTTTGGGATTTGGCTTAGGGTGAACCTCATTATATCAATATCAAAAATCTCATTCTGAACCCTTTGACAAAACTAGTGAATTTATGTTTTGAAATTAATGAGTAGATGTTTAATTTTTTTTTACATTGTTTATTTTTCATAAGACATTATTACAATGTATGATATGCGTTAATTAAAAACAAACACTAAGTATAGTAAACATAAAACAAATATGTATAAGATATATGTCAGGCAAATATGACAATATTTATTATAGATACAGTGGTAAATAACATAAAAAAAAGTTATGTTCACAAATCTAAGTGGCATTATAATATTCGCTTATATTATAAGGTTCAACGTCTCAAATTACCCTGATTTTTTATATTTAAAGGTAGTATATTAAAAATCTCCAGCCCCATACGATGCGATGAATCTCTGCTTATATTAATTCTTGACCTCACGGTACGAAAGTCGTCTTGGTGTCGAGTCAAATAATCGTGAACATCAGCATTGCAGGGAAACTCAGCTCTATTCAAAAACACATACCTACAAAGCTCATAAGCATATATCCCGGACATAGTCATAACGCCAAGCGCTCTGAACCGTTCTCTACATGATTCTAATTGCTTTAATCTCAGTATAGATCGTACTACTCTCTTTTGCGTAACACAAAAACTTGATTACTAGCAGATGAGCTTCCCCAAAAACATATTCCGTAGTGTAGCCTTGATCCGACATAAGCATTATAGACATGGATTAGTTGATTTAAATTTAAGACTAATTTTAGATTTCTAATCATAACAAAGACTATTTAATTTTGAATTCACATTGTCACACTGCGCTTTCCAATTGAGATTTTTGTCAAGTGGTAATCCTAAACATTTTGTGGTAGTGGATCTCACAAATATCTTTCGATCCCACTTTCAAAGCAATATTTGAATTTTGGTGGTTTTGAGTAGTATGAAATCTGATATAAGTTGTTTTAGAGCTATTGAGATGCAAAGAGTTATTGCTAAACCAATCAAAAACTGTTTCGAGACCCGTATTACAAATTTATCAATTTCATCATTTTGTGCTGACACAATAAATGATGAATGATGATGGCTAAGAGATCTCAACGACAATCAGTTTCTTGCCCATAGTCTCAAAAATAGTGTTTGGAGGTACCCTTAATTAAGGGGTACCGCAGTGCTCTGTTGTGGGACCAATACATTTTTGATATTCATTATTTGCTTACTTATGGATAGACGTCAGCTATATACTTTATGCAGATGACACTGCTCACTCCATCAGCTCGTTCCCTGAAAAAGGTCTCGCGGGAGTTAACGATTGCACAGTCCGACGTGACAAACCGGTTCGGGGCTAGCACTCCATTTAAGAACCAAAATAACAAATAATCGATTGTGGTTTCCTTTTAATCACAAAACTTCCTATGTAAATTCTTTGGTTGCACATTGATCATAAGCTTAACTGGGATATTCACATTGATCATGTGGTTAATAGACTCAGATCTGAGTGAATGTATCAGTGCGTCTGTGTTGAAATCGGTTTACCTTGCTCTTTTCCATTTGATAATGAGCTATGCCCTTTAAGCACGAGGCCATGAACTGAGAGCTGTTCGAATTTGTACTTTGCATAGTAAGGTTGATAGGGTGTTGATGAGGCCGAGATTCTGAAATAACTGTCAACAAGCCTTTAGAGACTTGTCACTTTTGGCACTGCCTTTCCAGTACAATGATCGTTCGGGATTGCTATCGGTTGGGAAAGTCTCGGAATCTAGTTTGTTAAATAATCTTCTGCACGGTATCAAGATTTTGCGCGGAAATAATTTAAAGCCGAAGTAAAACAAATTTCAATATGAAAAAGACTTTTAGGATTAAAATTTATCAAGTGATTAGTGTTGTTAATAAAAGTGTACCATGTGACCTATCCTATATAATATACTGACTTGATTAGACTATTTTAACTATTATTCTCTTTGACATGTGCAAATAAATTCGTATAGGAAGATGAGTATAGATGATAAGTAAATATAAAATGCCATTAAAAGGCACACAATCGCAGTTTTGTGATACAAGAAGACGTGATAGGTCTTAAAAATAAAAGCACCATAAAAACGTATTTAAATAAAAAATTATTGGCTAAATAGACAGCTGGATATTAAGAAAGGCCTCAAAATTGGGTTTGTAAAAACAACCTAAGAAGTATGTTTAAATTAAAGCTTTTATTGTATTTTGAACGTCATTTAGGGGGCAAATGGCGTTATTAGAAAAATTGCTAACGTTTAACCATAATTTTCGGGACAATGACATTTGGAGTATATTTGGACTTTATTACAAATTTCATATTAGACTTATAAAATACGGTCTTACAACAATTATAAATAGGCTAATCATATTAAGGGAAAATGCAAATAAGGAAAAGTTTTACCGTAGTCGTAGCTATTTCACCCAAATGTTTCTTGGCGCGCTAAACATGAATCTAAATTTGCTGACAGAAAATTTTGTCCGGAACCCCTTTAGGTGAAAAGTTTGCACCTTTTTCCGCTATTCGCCTATATCTCGAAAACTAATCGCTTTATTGAACAGATCTCTCTATACAAAATTACCTAAATTATTTAGTTGTTAGTTGCATGTATTCTCACGATTAATCGTTTCATCGCTAGAGTGTGCTGAAAAATGGTCAAAATCCAAAATAGGCAATTTATGTTACACTGCATGTTGGCTATGCATGCTTTCCCAGAGAATAAAACACGAATAAGTACACACACAAGTACCTGGAAAGTATATTGTACCTATGTACATTGTGCATGCAAGTTTTCAAGTAAGTGTCTAAAAGAATGAAAACGAAAAAAAAATAAAAAAAATGCAGATGGTATTTGATGGATTCGCTGTGTGATAGTGGTGGTAAGGCATAATCTGATAAAAAAAGACTATTTTACATACCTTTGGTGATAATAAAAAATGACATCGTTGTCTTCAACCGTTACTCTGGCTCGTTCATCTCATGCCCGTTTCTACTTTCAATGAATACCAGACTCAAAGCCAGTTGTAAAGAACAAATAGGATAGAACACAAATTCTTCCTCTAGGTCTGATTCTTCACATCTATCGACATCCACCGGCAGGTCACCATATGAACCACATGCCGTCTTGCTGCCATAGTTGTGCGCATAGGTTTTAGACCATCTAGAGGTTACCAATATCAGCAATTCAAGAGTAGCAAGGGAAAAAAGTGGCGATTGATTCCAGCCCGTTGCTGGCCCTCTTCCAACCCTAATCTTCGACAAATAATTGGACCTCCATCCTTTCTTTATCAGCTCTATTAGCAGGACACAGCTGAGCGAAGATAGGAATTAATTCTTGTTGCAAGAAATCTAAAAAGAAATTGCCAGTCAAATTTACGATAACAAAATAATGATAATCGTGCCCTAAAATATTTCAGTCCAAACGTTGACATTTTCAGGATGTCAATTGAGCTTAATGAAGATTCTCTATAGAACAAATCCTGCAGATTTGCCATTTTGCAGTAATAAGGCAGCTTAATCCAGAAATAATATAATTTAACAAAAAATGGATTTGTGTGCATCATTCTTGCATAATTTACCAAAATTGGAGTCGGCTGTAGCAAGATATAAACCCGGTAACTATGCTATGTGGCTGCAGCTGCTGAAGGTCCTACGTGTGAAGCCTTACATGGAGACCAGGAATCGTCCCCCAGCTATTTCAATATTTTGATGAGTGGTTTTTGGATCTTTGAATATGCTTGCAGTATCAGCAAAGTTTACAGAATTAAAAATATAAGTTGATTCACTCCGCGCTATCGTCAAATTCCACTCCGCCCCTCCCCGCCTGCCCGGTAAACTGGTGCCAGTCTATAGTGGAGAGCTAGGTAATTTAAGTTTATTTTAAATTTGTTTACGGTCCGGCGTATAGGGTGAGATTTCAAAAATAGCGGTTTGTTTTTGGTGGACTTCTGAGTAAAATGTCTAGTCGAAAATCGAAATATTTGTTCAGTAGTTGATTGTGAAAGACGAATGGCAGACAATATATCGCTCTTTAGGTGCCCAAAAGGGTAGGTATGTATTAGTTTATTATAAGCTTCTATTTAACTTCACTTGTATGTTTGGGTCAAATCTTACAAGTTAAATTTGTCCTACTTCCCATCAATGTTCAATATTAATATCGATTTATAGTGAGTACAATAGAGTATGTAATAAAAAAAAACTTGTAGGTGTCGAGCCTGGAAAAGTGCCTTAGAATTTATAGGATCCCACAAATATGTAATGTCATAGCCGTATTAGAATGTGTGGTTTGCATTTTAATGAAAACAGTTTTGCAAATTCTTCTAGGAGCTGTATACATTCATATGATGTTCCATCAACCGTGTTACCAACTAAAAAAGGCAACTTTTAATCAGATTTTGTGCATTTGCAAAATAATGTAAGATGGGTGCAAATATAGGTTTATCTAAAAGTCTATTACTTTAAATTTTGTGCTAATTAGTTATTGTGATAAAATTAACGAAATATAGAAATTGCTAAAATGTAGACAATTAGTTTTGCAAGACTTTTTCCAAAATAATTTGTAAAGTTTTGCAAAACTATGATGTAGTTCATCCCCAAAATAAATTAAAATAAAGAATTTTGCACGGGGTATTAAATTTCATTCTTGAAGTAAAAAATAATATATTTTACAAATTTTATTTAAATATGCAATCGTATTTACCGTAATTTCTTTAAAATATGCTGAATAAGGCCTTTACCTTTTCATCTTTTTTTGTGACTTCACAAAATATATTTTTCAAAATTTTAATGAAAACATATTTCATTATTTAAATTCATCAATTTATTACTTACTAAGCGGGAAATTTTACTATATGTTGCCCAATAGCGCTTTGACCGAAGTAAATCGCGTCAAACTCGGCTCTTATTGCCTCAATACCCCCTACATTTTTTTACGTCCTCGGCTCGCCTTTGATATGACGATTTCATTGAATTGGCGCTTAGTGCACCAACTTATATTTTTAATTCTGTAAACTTTGGTATCAGCAAGGTAGAGGCTTCTGTCAGGATTTTGAGACACATGAACTTCCCTTGGTTATAAGATGCCGAAGTGGTATCGCAGCCACTCACTGCGTGTAAGAATATAATATACGCTCCGATTATTATGTGTTTATACACTATTTTCAAATATGCAAGCACAATGTGCTTAGATACAGTGTACTTTCCATGTATTTTATATAGTTTTATTTGTATTACATTTATTGATAAAACATTCATGGTCAACAGGAAGCACACCATTGGTTGTCTCCAAAGACATGTAACCTAAAGGGGCACGCCAACTAACTCAGAAAAATCCGAAAACTTGCATCCAACACCAACAAAAAGCTTGCCCCGCCTCCTTATATTCTTATGAATCAGGAACAAAACTTTATCCCGGCCAAATCCTGGCCGTGAACAAGACTCGTCCCCCACTACCAAATGTAGTGTTGCCCGCCTGTGCGTAAGCAAGGCCAGTCCATAGGCGTAGACTTTGAAATTGTGAGTTCATCATAAGAATAATTTTAATAAAGTAAATACGTTTAATTTTAAATGATGACTTTTTTCGGGGGCATTGTTTAATAAAGAATGAAATTTTATAAAACTAATTTAGCTCTAAGAAATAAGTTTTGGAACTAATTTATCATGTGTGATCGTTTGGTCTTAAGACAATTCTATATAAATAATGCTGGTATAAATGCTCAGTTGTGGTAAGAAAAATTATAAAATAATCTATTGGAAGAAAGAAATAAATAACGTCATTAAATACTTACCCCACCGCAGTTAATGTGTTAAAAGCAGAGGCGATAAATCTTAAAAATAAAGGCACCATAAAAAAACTTGTTAAAATAATAATTCGTTTGTTAGAAGGAACATTTTAATATTAAGAAAATCCTCAAAATTAGTTTTGTAGAGTATGCATATAAAATAAAGTGTATTTGAGTCAAAAGTTCTAATATATAGGGTTTGCAAAAAGTACCGGAACGTTTAAATATCTTCAAAATCGCAATAGCCGCATTTACAAAGCACCTAGAGGGCATGCGGAATGGAACCATGATATCGGTACATTTACTAGATTTCCAAGTTTTGGGCTACATGTAGGCATTTTGTTATTTTAAAAGGAATGCCTCATTTGTTTTTATTGCAATAAATTGGGCGTATTAAATTTACTATGACCCAAATTTTCAAAAAAACATATCTCTACTAATTGCTGAGATTACTAGTATTGGAACGCTTAAATCTCTTCAAAATCGCTGAAGCTGCTTTGCAAAATACAGTATCTGAGGGTTTCTGAGCATGCGGAATCAACCAATAGTCCCGCGATTCTTGTCAGGATTTCCAGTTTGGCGCTATAGTAATCGCCATTTATTTTTATAGCAATGGATTAGGTGGGCCAAATTAAGAAAAAATCCAAAATTTTCACACGTTTGAGTTTGAAATAAAAGGGGTACTGGTATGAAATGTCAGTTTTAGAAGACTGTTATGTTATTCTGATATGAAGGTCCGTTTGTTCTAAAGCTAGAGACTATTCAGAAAGAAGGGCTTAATTTTTTGCATAATGTTTTCTGTGATTCTCCTCACAAAAGTGTGAGTTTGGATAAAGGTCCAGGCTTCGATCTTGTCCAAATTTTACCAGAGGCAGATACTTAGAGCGTGCTTAAAAGCCAACGGGTGAAACAACAATGATAAATCAACAATACCTATCGCTAAAATAGGAATGAGATTAAAAACCAACGGGCTAACACAGTAATTTCAATTATATTAATAAAAGTTTAATAAGCAACAGAAAATAATATTTTTACGACAATATCTCGAAACTAAATGTTCAAAGTGTGCACCGTTATTGACCAGGTAATATTCCTGTCGATCATAAAACTCTCGCAGTGTGTTGTTCGATATGTCCGGTGTTATAATTACTGCATTTGCGTGGATTCCTTCGCAGAGTTCATTCATATTTTCTGGACGATCTCTGTAGACACGGTTTTTCGATTGACCCCAAAATAAAAAAAATACACTGTGGTCATATCAGGGGATCGAGGTGACCATTCTAACTTGCCATGTCTCCCAATCAACTTCTCTGGAATCTTGTTGTTCAGAAACTGCATAGCTTCCTTTGAATAATGGGGCAGAGCGCCATTGATACCAGATTTCACGTATACTTTTCTTTTGATGGATGACACCACTTGTTCTATTAGAAGCCCTAAATACTTCTTTCCTGTTAAGGTCCGATAATTATGTTGCCCAATATTCCCAAGTCTACAATTGTGCCTATTAACTTGACCATTTAAGTAAAAAGTAGATAAATAAAATTTTGTGTTCAAAATTAGGCTCTTGGTGGATATTTTCCATTATGATTTCAGCAAACTCACTGCGGCGGTCAGGGTCATCCTCTAACAGTTCTACGGATTAAATATATTTTCTTTTAAAATACTTCTTAGAGGTTTTTGGCAGATTTGAGCATCTACAGCCCAATATTTCCAATTCTACAATTGTGCCTATTAACTTGACCATTTAAGGAAATAGTCGCCAAACTTTTGTGTGCAAAACTAGGTTGATATTTTCCATTATGATTTCAGCAAACTCACAGCTGGGGTCAGGATCATCTTCTAATAGTTCGTGGGTTTAATGAATCCGGCTTAAATTTATTTTCCTTTAAAATACTTCTTACAGATTTCTGGCAGATACTTTTGAATTTTTCCCTATTTGTAACAAAAAATTTACCTTCTTTTCAACACTTTTTGGTCGTCCAGTTTTAGGTAGATTTTTTACGGACCCTGTTTCTTCATAACGCTAACAAGTTCTGTGCACCGTAGACTTTTTAATTGATTTTAATCAGGATAATGGTCATTAAAAAAAGAAACATACTTCTTGATATGCCCTTGTTTTATCCCCATATCCACGGAATACCAAAATATCAATCCGTTAGGTCTCTGATAGAACAAATGCCATTAAAAAATCATAATTTTGTAATGCAATATTACTATTAAATGACAATGACGTGTCTATTATGTTTGCAATTATGGTAGTCATGGCAACAGCAATTTTAGAAACAATTGAACCAGCGCCAACTTTTTCATAAGGTATTGATATTTTTGGGCGTTTCTAAATGGTTATGCTAAAGGCGACGTCCCATGCATCCGATATCCGACGGTACGATGGTCCGACAATGCTCCTATTGATCAAAAAATTTTGGAGCCAGTTTTTATCCGAATATTTTAAAATAATTTTAACTTTTGTCCGATATCGTGCGTTTTTTAACCTATTTTTTTCAGCAATTTTTATTGTTTCCTTGACTTATTTTTGATACATTTTAATTTTTCATTTTTTAATACAAAATGAACCATCAACTCCAAAGACGGCGGAACTGCATTTGCAAAATAAATAGTGTGCTGCTTTTATCCCTATTGTTAATCTTAAGCAAGAGTAAGCAGAGAAAACAAAGATTTTGGGTACGGGATATTTTTGGAAACAGGAAAATTCAAGGGGCATATCATAATCTACTGCAAGAAATGCGGTTAACCGATCAACGAAAAGTATTTTTTTAATTATATTAGGATGTCAAGTGACACTCTTCATTATCTGCGGGAAAAAAACTTGTTCTAATATTAAGGTAAAACGGGCATGACTTATTAAATAAATTAATTATTATTATAATAAAAATTCATAAGTGCAATACTTAAAAAAACTCTCGGTTTATAGAAGAGAAAAAATACAAGAGTCTAAGAGAAGCAGTTTTATATTTGTTAGTTGCTAAACTTTTCTTCTTCTTCCATCTCTAATGTCATATGTCACGGATTTCGGATCCGCAAGTCGGATGCATGTGACTTGCATAATTCTTGTTTGCTAAAATTAAGGCGTTTCGGGTATCGGACGTCGGAAATCGGATGCATGGGACGCCGCCGCCTTAACTTTTAAAGATATTTAAGTATTTTCGTAATTTTTTTTTAAGTGAAAATGCACTGTTGGCATATCTCAGCAAATAATAGAGACAAAACTTTGAACACTTGGAATCCTACTAAATTTCACACCCAATTTATTGCAATAAGAATAAAAGGGGCGTTCCCTTTAAGATAACAATGCAAAACTGGTAAATCTAGCAACAGTATCGATGTTATGGGTTAATTGCGCATGTGAGGAAACCCACTGGTACCTAAGTTTAAAAATCCAGCTTTACCGATATTGAAGATTTTTAAGGGTTCCAGCACTTTTTACTAACCCTTATTTTAAACGTAAATTAGAGACCAAATAGAGTCATTAGAAGTATCCCTAACGTTAAGACATATTTGCAAGATCAATGACATTTCTAAGAAATACCGTCTTAAAACCATAATAAATTATTCCAAGCGAATCAAATACTACATCAAAGAGGTGACATTTATTTATACAAATATTGAAATTAACTCTCGGGAATAAAAATAATGAAACATTGTACATCATAATTTTAATCTTATTCTATTTAAAATTACGATAAACTAAAGGGTAGAGCATTGTAAGTGGTTCAAGCAGGTAAAAAAGGATATAAAAAAGTAACAGATTCGGAAAATGAATTAAAATTTTTGTGTAAAATAATTTTTGTTTCATTTAAGATTATGGACATGCAAATTTTTTTTTTATATTAACGTTGCAAAATAACTGCCATTATCCTTGATTTGGTTTGTCACATGTAGTATTAATTTAATTAAAGCTTATTGCCTTTCCTTACCTTTTTTTCATGAATAAAATCATACAGGGTGTTACAAATTCGAGTGTATGCATGATGATTTCGGAAACCGCAATAGATAAAGAGATGGTTAAATTGGGGCAAAGATGAGCAATTTAACACTGAATAAAATGCCTTTGCGAAATGTGGAAAATTAGATATCGGCAAAAAATCGAAATTTTGCCAGTGAATCAAATAGGTACTACATCAAAGAGGTGGCATTTATTTATACAAATATTGAAATTAACTCTCGGGAATAAAAATAATAAAACATTGTACATCATAATTTTGATCTTATTCTATTTAAAATTACGATAAACTAAAGGGTAGAGCATTGTAAGTGGTTCAAGCAGGTAAAAAAGGATATAAAAAAGTAACAGATTCGGAAAATGAATTAAAATTTCTGTGTAAAATAATTTTTGTTTCATTTAAGATTATGGACATGCAAAAAAATTTTTTTATATTAACGTTGCAAAATAACTGCCATTATCCTTGATTTGGTTTGTCACATGTAGTATTAATTTAATTAAAGCTTATTGCCTTGATTTCAAAGGAAGTAGGATGTAATGGTATCAAAATCATGAATGATGGCATTGAATTTCGAGCAAACTGATTAACTACCTCTCTATAGTACGTAATGCTAGTGACCTATCAATTTAGCATATTATTATATGTCCCTAATATTGACGGAATAATTAAGTCAGTGTCGTCATATATCCAAGCACATTATAATCTTGTAAGTTGCAGCCCTTAAGTCGCTTATTGGCAAGATTCGCATGACGGTGTGTATTATTAACTTGGTTGAATACATTGGGTATCTGATTATTTCAAATCAATTTTAATTGATATTAAAGCTGATGCTTCTTTCGTTTGAAATAACTGAGGAGTTACTGTTGGTTTTCTTACAGCTGAGCTAGGAAATAATTGGTTTCGTGAAGTTAACTATTGTAACTAGAAAATTCAGTGTGCCAAAATCCCGTTTTTATATATGAATTTCCATAAGACCTAAGCTGATTTTCAGGCTTACCGTTGTCGTTTGTATTAAGAATTGAGATTTTGTCCCCGCCAAGACGTGGGATTTTTAATTAGATTAGAGAAGAACATTGCCAATTATAAAAATCGAGCCCAATAACAGTTATTTTCAATATCTGGATAAGTTACCAACAATTAGTCGGTTGTGCCATGGGTTCTCCTACTTCATCTACAGTGGCACAACTAGTAATGGAATACTTAGAATTTTTTTTTATAAATGAGCTCGATCTTCATATGATATTCTTCAAAAGATTTGTTGACGGTTATTTAACTGCCGTGCCTCAACTAACATCAATGACATCCTCAATACCATTAGTAGTTTTCACCCAAGGCTACAATTTACAGCTGAAATTGAAGAAAGCAATCAAATTAATTCTCTTGACTTGACAGTGATCAGAAATCTTGAGAACCAAATATTAAAAACTAAGATACACTAAAAAACATGGTCCGGCTGATATTTGAATTTACACTCTAATCATCCAAACAATCAGAAACAAAGTGTTTTAATAGGACTAACATACCAAGCAGTAGCCCTATCGTCTCCAGAATTTCGACAAGGAACTTTAAATAATGTTAAACAAACATTACTAAATAATCATTTTCTAGAAAACAATATTTTAAAAATCTTCTTCTATTATGGTATCATAAAGAAGTCTTTTCGATACGCAAAGTAGTATCGAAAAGAAGTACTTTTCGACACTACTATTGTTGACTGTCTGCTATGATATTAACAAAATTGTTCAATTCAAGGCTCACTAGCAAAAATTTCGACACCGTTTTGAATGGGATTCCTAATAATACAGACGTCAAAAGTGACAAGATGGTTATCCAACTTTTGATCTCGACTTGAATAAATTAATGTTTTTCATTAAAAAAAGCGCAAAATAGAAAAAAATTGTATAAAATACACGTTTTATAAGACATTTAGCGCACTCGCACGTTAGGAAACTCTCCGCAAGCGGGTCGTTTCCAAATTTCGTGCTCGTGCGATATGATCTTTCAAAACAAGTATCTTAATATACTATTAAACAACGCACGCATGTGTTTTAAAACAACCTAAAAAAACAAAGAGTAATCAAAACAAAAAATATGTGGCAATACCTCACACAAATGGTCTATCTGAGAAACTAAAATACATCTTATCCAAGCACAATATCACTGTTTGTCATAAAGCAAATAATCTTTTAAATTGTCGTTACACACCCTTGAAAAGTAAAGTACCTCATCAAAAGAAATCTAACCTCGTATACTGAATACCATGTCAAAATTGTGCTAAAAATATGCAACAAAATGTTTAGAAAATTGGCCAGAAATACACCAAGAATGCCTCTACTGCACTACACAAACTTGAAAACACAAGACACGAATTCGATTTCAAACAAACCAAAATTTCAACAAAATGCATAAACTATCATAAATTAACAGTGAAAGAAATTTCTTTTTCGAAAGACCAGAATATTGATTCATGGGCTTGATTTTCATTTAGGTCTGGGAAAGCACCACCTGTGACCGGTTTCGACTTTCACAAGTCTCGTCAGACAGACTAGTGGGTACCTTTCCCGAATCTAAATTTCAAATGCAAGCCATATCAATCAGCGTCATTCTAGACGAACGGTAAGATGTAAAACTAGTACTCCCTCTGCAGTGTACTGGTGGAAGTTTTAAAAATCTGAAGAATGTTTATAATACGATTTTGATATATATCGATTCCCCTTCGCAGGCAGTAACAAAATCGATTTTTGTACTCGATAGTACCATTTAACATAAAAGTATGGCGTTTCTTGGTCTATAATATATGATTTCGAAAGAAAGTTCTTTTTCGAAAGACCCGAATATTGATACATGGGCTTGATTTTCACTTAGGTCCGGGAAAGCACCACCTGTGACCGGTTTCGACTTTCATAATTCTCGCAGTACACTGCAGAAGGAGTACTAGTTTTATATCTTACCGTTCGTCTGAACGACGCTGATTGATATGGCTTGCATTTGAAATTTAGATTCGGGAAAGGTACCCACTAACCTGTCTGACGAGGCTTGTGGAAGTTGAAACCGGTCACAGGTGGTGCTTTCCCGAACCCAAATGAAAATCAAGCCCATGTATCAATAATCTGGTCTTTCGAAAAAGAACTTTCTTTCGTAAATCATATATTATAGAACAAGAAAAGCCATACTTTTATACTAAATGGTACTATCGAGTACAAAAATCAATTTTTTACGTGGTCACTGCCTGCGAAGGGGAATCGATACATATCAAAATCGTATCACAAATATTCTTCAGATTTTTGAAACTTCCACCAGTACACTGCAGTGGGAGTACTAGTTTCACATCTTTCCGTTCGTCTAGAACGACGCTGATTGATATAACTTGCATTTGAAATTTAGATTCGGGAAAGATACCCACTAGCCTGTCTGACGAAACTTACCCAAGGAAGACGATGTAAATATTTTTATAAAATACCTTTTCCTATTGAAATATAGATGGTCATCTTCTATTGGTTTTAATGAGGCCTCATAAGTACTGTCCACCACCTCCAGCACCACAAAAAGCAATTTTACTTCCTGTTTTCTTTCCATTTTACCCATCTCTGTGCAATGGATTGTGCAGTATTCTGTTATGGTATTGCCTATAGCTTGTTGAAAAATTGCAATATTATGATACCCTTTTGGTATGAGTCTGTGGCAAAAATCAAAACGCTGCTGCTGTATTTTCTATAGACAATTTTGTGCTTCCCTGGCCTTCCTCCAAATGGGGCATCAACTCAAGAATTAGTTTCTGGTGCAGTTATTTGTTTAGAGAAAACGATTTTCTCAATTCTCTTTCGGCCGAATTTAAAGGGTCAAGTCTCTCTCGTAGGATACGTGTTAAACGTCTTTCAAGCTGTAATTCGATGTTCTGTTACCTATCCTCCTCTTCTTCACCATAATGAGCTCTCTCTCAAATGCCGCCTTTGATGTCGTTCAGACAAATTCCTTTTTCGTCGACCATTTTTAAAATGGAAATTCCAGGTCCATATTACGCTTTTTCTAAATTTCGTAAACAGGTGGGTATTCGCAATATTTTGTACATACTATGTATTATGTATTTGTTAGATACTATGTAAATAGTATGGAAATTTGTATAATAATATTTATAGATATTTTACTGCTAATATCCGAAATACGTTATTATGTATAAAACCTAAGCAAATTAGGAATTACGGATAATTGCTAAAACCCTTAATAATCGATATAAATCATATAAACATATTAGACGCAATAAAAATTATAAAATTGTTTTTTTGATCCAACTATAAGTAATAACATAATACAATATATAACTCTAATTCTTCGTTATTTTGCTGGCTTGACTAACAACTCGATGTTTTAGCATGGTAAATTCAATATTTTCTTACTCCGAACTATATCGAATTGCCATATGGAAATGTCATAGTAGGATATGACATATGATAGAAATTTCTTCTCCATTGATTTTTCTTTCAACTTCTATTTATTGAAAGATCCATAGTTCAGCAGCTGCTAACTTTTCGATGCAAAGGTTTCCGGCATGCGTAATGGGGAAATAAGAATATAAGTACTCTTATGCAACCCACAATCCCACAAAAAGACCAGAAATATTTCATGAAGATTCAAAAGTTTTATGTTTTATTTTCAACAAATTTATAAGAAATAATTAACAATTAAATAAAGAAAAAAAATTTCCAAAGCAATTACTTTTTCATATAAAAAATCATTTAACTACGTATACGGTTGTTAATCAACCATCGCTTTTAAATTTTCATTTCACTTATGGTCCGCTGTAGCATGGCCCTCTACTCGCTTGGCTCGCTATTGGGGCGCAACGAACAAGAACTAACTAAACCTAACTCAAGGCAAGGCAGTTCGTCGCTCTAACATGCAACTTTTATAGGTAGCATATCTTCAGGTGCATTCTTCAAAAATATTCTCACTGGAGAAAGTATTTGACTTTTTGGATTTATATCCTATTTTTTTTTCAAATGCCAGTGGATTCGAGAATTTTGAGATATCCGCTTTATCTTTAATACTTAAAGCAATGCGTAACATTGAGGAAATGAATCAAATGATTGGTAATTTTACTAAAATACACCAGCACAACAGTTTCGGAAACAGCTTTCTGAGCACCTTTTCGTAAGCATCAACTCGTGAAAATATGATAACCTTTATCGCACTTTGCACGCCTAATCCTAGGTAAGATGTCTTTTTCCAAACGTTTCACGACTTCTCTCAACTGAGGAGGTCGAGTCTTTAATGATCTCTTCTGAGTCAAAAATGATTGATGAGCAAGTAATTTAAGTCTGTATACTTGGCTTGGTTAGTACCACAGTAAACTTAGTCAAAAAGTAAACTTGGCATTTTTTTTGTATATAAACGCGAAAGTTTGTGTTTATACAGGGGTCTTACTTTGTGATTTTTTTACATAGTTATATTTGTCATAAGAAACGTTATTTGCATTTAAAAAAATATTTGCTGGGTTAAAGGACTTGTACAGTACGAAGGCAACAAATTAGTGCATAAATTGGCAAGAAAGGCAGCTGGTTCAGACATTGAGGTAGCAGGCGATTTAAATTTATTTTTCGCGACGATGGTACATTTGATTAAAAAGATCATCCATGAACACTTAAGGGCTAGATGGGATGAACATTAACTGCTAACTTGCCAGGAACCACTAAGCTACCCTAATGGTCTGCTGCAAAGTCATACCTGAGTATGTCAAGAAAGTTTCTACAACTTTTGGCGGGGATTCTGACTGGACACTACCAGTTAAGGGAACATCTCTACATAATAATTGACCTCTATCTAAAACTATAGGAATCCATTTTGAGAGAACGATGGCCAACCATGGCTTTCTTAGAACACCCTCCTCAGGCAAGATCACTACCTTTTTTATAACACTAGGCTAGACGATGACCTACATAGATCGGTTGGCTTAGGAAGGATGCTTAGGAGGCCCACACATTTCTAAAAAGGTTACGTTCTGACTATTTCCAGATTTCAGGAGATATGGTTGTAAGTAAAATAGTATACACAGTGTGAGAAGGTTCATTACTCGAGAAATCATCATTTTCACTCGACAAGAATAAAACAATTTTCATCTCGGTGTGTAATATACTATTTTATTAACGTTGTAATATAACTTTCATTGGCAACATGGCTAATTTAATTAGAATATCTTGATCTTAAAGAAGTAGGACCCAAGTGCATCACAGGCATACGCCTATTAAATTATCGAGCAAGCCAATTACTTACCTATAGTGTGTAATATTAGTGACCTATATATTTGGCATTTAGGCCTCTAATACTGACGCCATAATCGGGTCAGTGTCGTCACTTGTTCAAGCATATTGTAATCTTTCAAGTTGGAACTCATAACAGTATATTATGATATAAGTGTATAAGAGGGCCTTTAAAGCACGCGCGACGTATTTTAAAACACGACGCGCAGCGGAGTGTTTTGTAAGTAGCAAGCGCTTTAAACGCCTCTTATACACGTTATATCATACGTTATTTTTTATTACGAATGCATCATAGTCTCAAAAATGTTTTAAATATTGAACTTAAGGAATATATTGACGAGCATAGTAATCTTTCACATTTGACATGATCAAATGTTTCTATAGCAACCTTTAAAAAAGTAGGCGTATCACAAACATTATTTTAGGCACGCTGCAGGGGCGATAATCGTTGATTATGATGCATGCGTAAAAAATACTTATTTGTAAGTTTCGTATGACGGTGTGTATTATTAATTTGGATAAATACATTGGTTATTTGACGACTTGAAATTAAGTTTAATATTACCTTCTT
Source organism: Pissodes strobi (assembly GCA_016904865.1). Lineage (NCBI taxonomy): Eukaryota > Metazoa > Arthropoda > Insecta > Coleoptera > Curculionidae > Pissodes > Pissodes strobi. Next base: position 238,269 of record MU181983.1, read on the forward strand.
TCTTTTAAATGACCTGTGGAATTATTGTTGGATATCTCTCAGATGGTTCAGTTAGTCATGGGAATAATAATTAGTTCCACGAATTTAATTACGTTTTCCTAAAAAATTCAGTTTTCTTCTAAAATTTCCATTTAAAGTGTTCTCTCAAAATATCTATGCTACTGAAAGGATCTAAAGAATACTAAAAAACATTGATATAAAAATGGTATATTCCCATTCAATTCCCAATATGGTGGTCGTAAAGGTCGTATATTAATTTATAATACTCCAAAGCATTTCTCTCAGGTAATGAAGTATAAAATATTTAAAGAACGCACCTCAGAAAACTGCGATACTCCAAATTCACTTTTAAATCTCTTAAAACTTTCTGCAAATTTGCATCCCACTTTCATCTACTTTCATGAGCCTGTCACGGTTCGCAATAGATCATCGAGGGAACTTCACAGAAACGTTCAGTTTTATTTGTATTTTCCTTTTTCGTCCTATTTGGGGCCATAACTCTTTTGAGAAGTCTAAGAGAGACGACAAATTTTATTTTAGCGTTGCCGCGACGGACGGCCGCTTCATTTTATTTTTCAATTCCGGAAACACACGAATATTTTATTTATTGTGATATTGCTAAGCGGGGTGATGGGCCCGGAGAGTTCCGTAATTTTTTCTGGATATCTTACCGAACGCTTTTATTGTGTTGGTTTGATTGCAATCGTTTATCATAAGATCCTGTAGATATTTCATCCGGAAAAGAATCATTTCCGAACTTAATAAAATTCTGCACAGGCAATAATACAGTGATCATCAAAATTCTCATGTACGCCTGTAAAAAGAAGAAGATTTAATTACTCATAAATTACGATAATATCAAATTTGAGATGAGCTATGCCTGTACCAATTTCAAAACCAATATCTTGGTTTGTAATAACTAAGAGTCAGTTTATTAATGTGAAGTTCAATAAATGAGCTAATAAATTTCAAATTACATTTAAAATTATATCTTTGCCTATTTTTGAATGAACTAGGGTTATAATGGCTAGCTCATGGTTATTAAACATATTGTATCAAGAACACTGCTAATCTATGGTGACGTAACATTGGTGAAGCCATTTATATTATTCTGATATTTTTTTTATCGCAACGACACACACAAGGAAGATCCTATGGCATTCGACGAGCGTTGTATGTGCGAGGATGTTGCTTGGCATGGTTCTTGAATAGTTATAAGTAGGTTGTAATTTTGGGGGAGGCAGATGTACTGGGAGTGAGTACAACAGCGATGCAGTACACGAGAAAAAGGAATTCTTGTAAAGCGACGTTTTAGTTGTATAACGAACGGGTGCGCTCTAGCCGTCTGTCGCGAATGTCTGACAGGCGCTGCTTGAGGCGGGATGATGCGGGCCAAATCCTTGATTGCTGTAATCTGCTCCTATCTGCGGTGATAAGTCCCAGTCTCTGCTGGTAACAATTTGTCTGATCTAAATTCGGAGACAAGGCAAGGGTAAACAGGATTATTGGTTTCGTTCGGCAGGTCATTATTATAGATAAGGAACAGAGTTGGTGAAAGTATTGAGGCACGCCCGCGTTGTTGGTGGATGTGTCCAAGATGTGTCCACCAACTGCAACGTGCAGAGATCGGTTCTTAAGGAAAATGGCAAACCAGCTGCAGAGAGAGGCTAGCAGTCCGAAGGATGGCAGTGTGTTGAGCAATCCGTTGTACCATACTATGTCGAATGCTTTCGAAATATTCAACACAATCGCTCGAAATTCTCCATACTTCCCAATTGCTCTTCTCCATATATGAGTGACATAGGTCGGTCTCTTTTTGCAAAAACGGTATTGGTTATCGCTAATTCATCTCTTGTACTTGATGAGTTGCTGATTGACTACACGTTTCATGACTATGGAGATTATTTGTTTTTATTTATTCGATTATTCATAATTTACGATGACAACAAATCTGAGATAGGCACCTGTAGAATAGCCTTTACTATGGCCAGTTCTAACTAAACTATATCTTAGCTTTGGAAGAACTCTGAGTTAATAAAGTTGACGTTATTTTAGAATTATCTCTTTGCCTATTTTCGGAAGGGTTAGTCTCTGTTAGTGACTGACTCTAGGTTATTCAATGCCAGGCAATGGACAAGTCGTATTCATTTTTATATTTTTTTCTCATAACTGACGCGAACCATCGCTGATATCCGCTAATTCTAATATTGTTAACTTATTGGTACTATATATAATCCAAGATTTTACTTCTTTCTTGTGGCGCAAATCTCAAAGACCACAAATTAATAACAAATTCTGGACACTAGATTAAATTTCTAACAATCACTTTAGAAATCTTCGACCGTGCATGAAAGTTTCAAATATGGCTTATAGAAGTTCGACATACCTCATTTATCTAACAGTTTTGCAGAAAACTGAAGTGATTTTACGTTATGCTTTAAATTGAGGTAGTTAAGGGTTTTGTAGCTCCGAAAATATAGACGATTTGTCTTTTATTGGGAAGAGACCAATGATTTATAGTTCAAAAAGTTGGAGGCATTTGGGAAAGTAACATTTGATATGCTTTAGCTGAAAAGGACTAATGCAAGCTACAAAAAATATATTGGAGAATAATGTGCGGTTACTTACGGAAAATTGCTTAAACTTTGCTTTTTAAAAGAAAAAAGGCAGATTATGCTTTCTAAAATACCAAGACAAACGTATTTACAACATGCCTTAGACATTTTACAGAACTCCATTCAATGTTGATATAATTATTATAAACTTTGAAGGATATTGTAGGGCACTTTAATAATTGCAGCGCAAAAAAAAATCACTAAATTCAAGCAAGCATATTAAAAAACTTTAGATATTTAGGAAATACAATAGAAACATATGTGGAGCATTTTCTTTTAATCAATAGCAAATTTGAAAGATTTATTCAGAAAATTGGCTAACGTGTACTCTATTTTACTATTTTCCTTTTAATAATTAACATATATTGGCTTAATATGACCGCAAAAATATCAGGACTCATACGAATTTTAAAATCTTCATCTCCTTTTGGTACTTTGGCACCCATTTACTTCTCGGGCGAATACTGACTCAATATTTCAAATTTTGACATAAACTGTCTCATATCTTTTTTTTTTATGGCAGTGGCACACACACTATAGGGAGATCCTATGGCGCTCGACGAGCGGTGTGTGTGCGAAGATGTTGAATGACACGGTTCTTGAATATTTGTAGGTTGTAATTAGTGGGAAACAGATGTCCTGGAAGTGAGTTCCACAGTGATGCAGTGCGCCAGACAAAGGAGTTCTGGTAAAGCGATGTTCTAGGTGTTTCTAGTTGTACGACGAACTGGTGCGCTCCTGCCGACTGTCGGGACTCTCTGACAGGACTTGCCAGGGGCGGGATTATGCGGGCCAAATCCTGGGAACATCTGCCGTCAAAGTATCTGTAAAACAGAGACATCTCGGCCACATGTCTGCAATGTTCCAGACTATCCAGATTCCGGGTCAACTCCGGATCGCCGACGAGATGCACAGCCCTCTTCTGAATGGAATCCAGCAGCTTTAGGGTATGCTTTGGTGCGGCACCCCAGATATGTGAGCAATATTCTAAGCATGGTCTTATTTGCGCTTTGTACAGCAAGAGCAACTGCTGCGGTGTATAGAGTTTTTTGTTGCGAAATAGCGCACCAAGCTTCTGGGAGGCTGATTTTGCGATGTTAGCAACATGGTCATGCCATGACATATTGCTGTTGACCGAGACACCCAGCAGCCCGATTGACGAGGATGAAGGAATGGTCGATCCTGCCATAATGATTTCAGGGCCCGCTGTATTGGCCCTCTTAGTAAACGTTGCTGCTTGGGTCTTTGCTGCATTGAACTGAACCAAATTTCGATCGCCCCAAGTTTGAACTTTCTCCAGGTCTTGATTAATTGCTGTAATCTGCTCCTGTCTGCGGTGATAAGTCTCAGTCGCTGGTAAGGGTTTTTCTGATCTAAAGTGGGAGACAAGGGTACTGTCATCTGCAAAACTGTAAACAGGATTATTCGTATCGATCAGCAGGTCATTAATATAGATGAGGAACAGAGTTGGTGAAAGTATTGCGCCTTGAGGCACGCCCGCGTTGATGGTGAATGTGTCCGAGATCTGTCCATCGACTGCAATGTGTAGGGATCGGTTCTTAAGGAAACTGGCCAGCCAGTTGCAGAGAGAGGCGGGCAGTCCCAAGGACGGCAGTTTGTTGAGCAGTCCGTCATGCCAAACTCTGTCGAATGCCTTAGAAATATCCAACGCAATCGCTCGAGTCTCTTCGTAGTTTTCAATTGCCCTACTCCATATATGAGTGACATAGGCCAATATATCTCCTGTCGATCTCTCTTTGCGAAAGCCGTATTGATTATCGCTGATTATTCTGTTGCTCTCGAGGTACTTGAGTAGTTGCTGGTTGACTACACGTTCCATGACTTTGGAGATTATTGGAAGCAAGGCAATTGGGCGATAGTTTGAGGGCGTGGTTTTCTTGCCTTTTTTTGGAACAGGTTGCACTCGAGCGACTTTCCAAGAGGATGGGTAAATCCCTTTTCTGTAAGAAAGAGAAAAAAGCCTGGAAAAAACGGGTGTTAGTTCGTTGGCGCAGTTCTTTAGCACGATGGCAGGTATTCCGTCCGGTCCTGCTGCCTTTTGCGTATCTAGTTCGTTAAGGATTTTGCGAATATCACGGTGAGAAAACTTGACTTCTGCCATGGTAGTGTTGATGTTCGGTATAGTGGGGAGAATCTTGCCTTAGGGCACGTCTAAGGTAGAGTGCGATGAAAACATTTTGGCGAGCATGTTTGCTTTTTCCTTGGCTGTAGTCGCCATGTTGCCACGTTCGTCCGTCAAAGGTGGGAGAGACGTTTTTGTAAAGTTGTTACTTACTGCCTTTGCTACCGACCAGAAATTCCTGGAACCGCTGGGGCATTGCAAAAGTTTATTCCTGATCCTTTGAATGTGTTTGTCCGTAGTTTCGTCGATCACACGCTTGCACTCGTTTCTCGCTTCGATAAAATAATTGCGATTTTCAGCGGTCTGACTTTGCTGCCAGTACTTATAGGCTTGCTGTTTCCTTCCTACAGCTCTTTCGCATCTTTGGTCGAACCAGGGCTTTCCTTTCGATGGTAACTTGATGGAATTTGGGATGTATGCTTCCATTCCTGAGGAGATTACGTGCATGATCTCTTCGCAGCAGTCTGACGGGTGGTCAGTGGCAAAGCAGACGTCGAGCCAAGGAAAATCTAGGTAGAACTAAAGGTTCAAATTTGCCTTCATCAAATGTATGCTACCTCGAGGGGTAAAAAATTAGCTTATTAGAAGTATCAACTATCTGATTCCTTGATAACAGCTCGTGTTGCTCGAACTGGTATTTTAGATGATTGATACTTGTTGCAGGCTATTCCTCCTTAATACCTGTTCCGAAATATCTGTGACGAATATTTCGTGTCAACTCTAGTTAGTTACTTTGGGTTGGTTTTGGGTTTGGGCTGGTCGTGGTTAACTAAATAAAAAAGCGCCCTTTAACGGAACTAATGGTTAGTTTTGATAAGCTCGGGCTAGGTTTGGTTAGTTTGGGTTAGATATGGCTAGCTTGATTTAGCTGAATTAAAGCGTGTGTAAGTGAAAGCAGAATAAAAATGGTTTTTAGGAACTAAAACTAATTTTTACTTAGTTAAAATAACTTTTGAAAAATATTTACTTTTTTTTACGTTTCCCTTCGTTCCTTTTGTGCTATTAATTTTCTTTGCTATTCTTTTCGTATGCTATTTTTGCGTATTTTATTTCTTCCTTGCATTGTTCTTTCCGTGCGAGACTTTTTGCTTGTGCTATTTTATCACTGTGCAATTTTTGATTGTAAATATGGTACCAAAATAGTTATTTTTGTTACAAGTACCTAAAATGGAGTTTTTCAGGACGAATTATTGCTGTGTCCGGACGAGGCGTTAGCCGAGTCCGGAATAGCAGATGAGTCCTGAAAAACTTCATTTAGGTACGTGTGACAAACACTATTTTTTGTCATACGCTCCCAAAATTTAATTTTTATTTATACGCTTTTTGCAATTCTTCAGAACGCCTAAATTTGCAAATTTACCATAATTTTTGAAATCATAATGTACGACAAAGTTAGCTTAGAATTTGATATCGTAGCAACTATTTGACAATTTTGTCATGTCATTCGAAATTTGACATTTAGACATATTCAGGAATTTTGGAATAGTCCGTAAAAGTTGCCATGACGACTTTTAGGGACTAGGCCTAAAAAGAAGCATTTTACGGACTCAAATGTGTCCGTAAAATTGCTATTTTTGGGAGCGTATGACAAAATGGTATATTATTTTATATGGAGGAAAAGTGATACTTTTCATGGCGCGCTCGTGTTTAACAGCCGAACGGAGTGAGGCTGGTAATAGAGAGCAAGCCATGAAAAGTAACTTTTCCTCCAAATAAAATATGCTGTTTTTTCTTCAAATATCGACAAATTAATGCAAAAACATCTCTTTTTAATAGTAATAATATCCAATTATTATTAAAAATAAATGGAATCGCAAGGCGGCTTAGACCACGGTCGTAGGTGGCCTTGCTTAGACCGGTGTCGGTGAATATAATGTAACATCAAGCTGTCAGTGGGCACTGTCAACAATAATTATTTTTTTAAGATAGCGTCTCCGATTGCGTTTTAATTCCGTATTGATAAGCAGTTATTGAGTAAGTTCGATTAAATAATAACCAATTTGTTCCTAAATTAGTGATTTTTAGAAATGCAGTCACAAATTGAGTGATAAATACAAATTGTAGTTTAATAAATCTTGAGTTGTTGACGCTTATTTTGTTGTCTGTTTGTATTGTATCTATGTTGCTATGACAACACTTTTACCTCCGCCGGCGGAAAAGTGAAAAGTAAATCTCCGGCGGAGGAAAAACGAAACTTCACAGCCGCCTACACAGTCGAGTAATGACGGATTTATTGACGTTTGAAGAAAAAATATATTTTAAATTAACGAAAATTTTGAAAACTCATAGAGCAACAATTTCACTGAAAACCGTGGAAAAGAAAAAGTTTAATGTTTCTATATGTGCATAAATCACATGGGTGAGTAGTAAAACATAAAAAAAAAATATATTTGCCGCACCGTCTTAAAGAAAAATTAGGTGTATAGTAATATATTTTTGAAGCTTTAAAACTCGTCAAAATCGACGGAATGACCTCTTAATTGAATAACTAACGTAATAGAAACAATTATACTGAAAAATTTGACCATAAATATTTACATTCTTAAATTCCTGCTTGCCACCCATGTTTAGGTTAAATGCAGTTATAACGCTCCAGATTTTCGAGTTTGTTTATTCATTCATTGATATGTCAAGAATAGGAAGCTTGCAAGTTGCGGTAATTGGTGGGTTAATGTCACTTTCACTATATCTACGGTCAAACGAATTTATTCCGTGAAGGATCTACTACAGTACTACGAAAGAATTCGTTGAGAAATTTGCGTCCGCCATAATGTTCAGGAATTTCGCCGTCAATCCAAGTGGAATTATGTCTACTTCTGGTGACCTTTGAGGCATGGTAGAGAAGTTATTCTCTAAAATTTAAAATCGATAATGGCTTGCATTTTTCTATCACGTAGATTTAATTTTGGTTCGAATTGCAATTTTTTAGTGATATTAACGCGTACTAATCTTAGAAAGAATATCATGCCACGATTGAAGTTTTTGCCAGGGCGGAAATTCAGATTTATTCTGGACGTTTCTCTTAATAAATGTGGGGTCTAGTAAGTATTTCCTTTCGGTTAACTCCCCGGGATTATTATTTTCGAAATCAACTGGTTATTGTCTAGATATGTGACCTGGGAGTCGTCTTTTGATTGACCAATAGTAATTCATGAAGTGGAGATTTTAGAGGAAGACCCTTTGCGTTTTACGTTGGTTACTGGAAGTTTCGTATACGCCATTCTTCAGCGGTCGCCTTTTGGAGTAGCAGTGTTGGGATTATGGTGAAAGTTTTTAGTAGATTTAAATCTCATGGGATTTTTCACCCGACCCGTTGTTGTCTCAGGCGTACTTTTTGCTAGTTTGCTTAGTTTGTTTAGTTAGTGCCTGAGACTCGTTTCAGATTTGGGATCGAACTCTGTCTTTAGGTGAGTGGTTTTGACTTGTTTTGGGAGTGTTGCTATTTTACGGAAATTTCATACCACATAAATGGTCACTAATTTAATTTTGATGTTCTTTACAAAAGCTCTTCTTTTCTCTTTTTTAGGCATCCTAGCACATTTCAACGCTAGGCTGTTAACAACCCTTCACAGGTAAAAGATTGATTTTTTTCTGATGATTTTATTTGGTATTTTATTTTATTTGCTCAGTCTGTAAATGTTCTTTGCCTCGTGTTATAAGCGACACCTTGAATATGTTATTGTTTAACAGTTTTTTTGGTGGGAGTTTCCTTCCTGGCTATGTTCCCTACCTACCTGGATCTAAGATTTCCATTGCATTGTGAACGTTTCCTTCCTGGAGAGTTCTGGATTCGCCCAACGGATCAGACTATGAGAGATTCAGCTTTTATTAATACTCTAACATTCAAGTAAAATTTACGTTAAATTAATTGGTCAGCTAGTTTTTTGTATGTTTAACTTTATTTCTATTCCATACAATTGTATTATTTCTCTGTACCGGCGAGAGATTGAACCATTCGTTTGCCTTTGTTTTTTCATAATTGAATTCATAATATTTGATTATTAGTTTTATTTTACCGAAATCTAGTTAAAAGCATTCTTCGTTTTCATCATCATATCTGGCTAACTTCAATTGCGCTTTATCATAATATTATTTGGTAGTTTCCACGGATATTTTTTTTACATTTTTAACCAGTCGATAAGTCAGTATTATGTCCAAAAGGGCACGAAAGATGTGAAAAGCGCAGGATAGTACATGATCCCGCACTGTTCACATCTTTCGGTTGGTTTGTTTCGTTTATTATGTCCGTTTTCCAAATCGATTATTTATTGCTAATTTTTTTTTTAGTTACCTGACTTGTTGTGTAAGAAGTGATATATTTTACGTACTAGGGTTGGTTAACGTGGATTTATTTTCTTCATTAATTCAGTCAGTTTCGCGATTAATTGTTGAAACTCGTTCTCGTCTACGGTAATTGCTTAATTAAAATTTTACATTTTTAATTTAACTTTACTCAATCTCGGTCTCTTCTAAGTGAAGGTAACTAAATAAAAATTAGAAAACCAGAATCTAAGTTATATATTATTAGGATAACAAAAGCGTTGGAAACTCCTGGAGATCGAACGCAAGGCATCTGAAACGGAGGGCAAACGTGATAGCAGCAAGTCCACTGAAGAAAATAAAAATAAAAGTTATAGAGTCCTATTTTTTTTTTAAGTCACATCGGAGAGCAAAAATGAAGTATAAAATTATTTTATTTAAGCCACGCCTTCATGAGAGTCTAGGTAGTATCTGTACAATATATTTTAAATTAATAAAAGTGATTGAAACTTTTGGAAATATCCAGAACCTTTCGAGTGCATGGTAAACATAAACTAGTCCACTGAAGAACCTGAGGTTAAATATTATTTACCCTACTTAACGCTAAAACACATCGTTGAGTAGCAGTAAGACATTTTGAAATCTGGAAATGGTGAGAGGGCGGCCTTGAAAGGCCCCATTGGACCCCATGTGCATCCTCCCTAGGTCAAACAATCCATCTAGGCCATCGCCCAGCGTAGCATTGCAAAAAAGGCGGCGATGTTGCCCCAGGAGGCTGTTCTGAGGAAAGTCATGGTTGGCCAAAATGGATTCCCCTATTTATGAAGCAGCGTCGCAATCGCAGAGCAGATGCTCTACTGTTTCGTCATACTCTTCATACTGTTGTCTCATATAATCCTATTATGTACAGGGTGGCTCGAATTCGTGTCTATGTATGGGGAACTCGAAAACCGTAAGAGATGCAGTGTCGGTCAAATTAAGGCAAAATTGCGCATTTATGTGCCTAACAATATGCCGTTTAGAAAGTTTTAAAATTCCGAGTATTTACGGAGATATCCGGAAAAAAACCGAAATTTTGAAAAAAAATTTTTTTCCTGGGCTTATTTAAAAACGGATTTCAAATTTAATTGCACTTTTCCATTGCCACTTTTTCCGCTCTATCCAATGATGATATCCAGTTTGAAATCCGACGTTTCGTCTTCAAGGGATCATCATCAACTTTCTTTTTTAAATACGAACTTTAATTTTTTTTAACGTTTTTCAGATGGTAATGGCTTTATTAATATGAGTATGTGTTTTTATTTTAATTTTTTTTTTTAAGTTTTATTATTTTTTATTAGTTTTATTTTATATATTTTGCCTTGGCGTGATTTTAAATAATTTAAGGTAGGTACATTTGAAATTTTTATATTCTATAAAAATATTTTATTTGTTTTTTGCATTAAGTGGAAAATTGGAGTCCCTATTAAAAATTAAAAATAGTAAAATAATTTTTTTACGAGAATATAGCCATGAACTATTACTCAAACAAGTTGCGTAGTGCATTTTATTTATAAGCATAATTCCCATAGGTGTTTTTCCATCAAAGTTCCTATAGTATCACGTGGTATGATTATAAATTGTTGATGTTCTCTATTAAATAAATTTTTTAATTGGTTAAAAGTTGGGAATATTTTATCTTTGCAGTAAGCAACTTGTTTGAGTAATAGTTAATGGCCATATTCTTATAAGAAATAATTTTACTATTTTTTATTTTTAATACGCTCCAATTTTCCACTTAATATTGTAACGAAGTTACTATATTTTTTGGGGAATAGGATGCACTACGGATTAACTTTCTTATTTTACGTGCTATTAACATCATTCTTTTTCATAAAATATAATTTAAATATGCTAAATTCAATTCTATAAAATGTTCCGTCGCGAAAAGCCGGGAAATCGGTTTTCACTTTTTCCGTAGTTCTCGTGCAGTACCAGTACAGCGTCGCGATCTTCGTCGCATCACGCTGCGCGTGAGGTTCCCACCTATCGGCCGGCCGATGACGCGATCGCGGTGATCCCCACTACGGGTCGAGCTAACAAAACCGGGCGGCATCGCGCTAAACAGGCAGTACCCTCCCGGGGTTGTCGCAGCAGTCAGTCCGGAGTCGAGTCAGTCGGCAGTCGAGAGGCAGTCTAGCACTGAGCAAGCAGCATACCCCACCAGTAGGAGACAGCTCCAGACAAACCGGGAAGGACCGATCGACCGAGCAGGTAAATATCCGTCGTACCGTATTCCTGGTCCATGATCCTTTCCCTAGTGGCAAGTGGAGTAATCCCGGCCATCCTGCCCTGGCAAGCGGAGTAATCCCGGCTTACCGTATTATTCCCGGCTCCCCTATTGGCAAGCGGAGTAATCTCGGCCATCCTGGCTTGGCAAGTGGAGTAATCCCGGCTAAGTATCCTTCCAAACTAAGTCCATCCAGGCTTCACGTCCGAGTTAGGGAACCGTTCTGCTGAACCGACCGTGTCATAGAGCTGGAGCTACTGAGAACCGTATACCGTATTTACCGTAGGGCTTCCGTACCGTATCTACTGCCACACGTACCGTAGGGCTTCCGGACCGCTACAATTCACCGTATCTACTACCGCACTTACCGTAGGGCTTCCGGATCGTTACCGTTTACCGTATTTACTGCCATATTTACCGTAGGGCTTCCGTACCGCTACCGTTTACCGTGTTTACTGCCATATTTACCGTAGGGCTTCCGTACCGCTACAGTTTATCGTATTTACTGCCATATTTACAGTAGGGCTTCCGTACCGCTACCGTTTAACGTAATTGCTAACATACTTACCGTGGGGCTTCCGCACCGCTACAGTCTACCGCGCGATTAAAGATTTCGATTCTTTTACTACCATTTTGAGTTTTGAGTTTTCTTACGTATTACCGGGTTGGGTCGCTTAGAATAAGTTGTCTGATACTTTTAGCTATAAGAAAGTTAGGTTTATACTTACTGTCGGATAAACACGACCATTATTTTGTTTACACGGATTGTTTCATTTACCAGGGACCGATTCCGATTATTTAAAAACCGAACCTTGGACAACCGTTTCTCCACTGTCTAAAGGCTACCCGATAGGCGAACAGCGATCCCCCTTGTCGCTGTAAATATCAAAGGGGTGGCGCCCGAGAAAACCGAAATACAGGAGGTCGCAAAAAGTAAGTAAAGGGCGCCGTTACAATATAAACAACAAAATAAAATGTTTTTATAGAATATAAATATTTCAAAAGTACCTACCTTAAATTATTTAAAATTACGCCAAAGCAAAAGATACAATTAAATAAATAATAATAATAATTACAAACAATAAAAACACATCGTCATATTAATAACGCCAATACCATCGGAAAAACGATAAAAAAAATTAAAGTTCGTATTTAAAAAAAGAAAGTAGATGATGATCCCTTGAAGACGAAACGTCGGATTTGAGACTGAATACCATCATTAGATAGAGCGGAAAAAGTGGCAATGCAATTCAATTTGAAATTATTTTTTAAAAAAGCCCAGGAAACAAATAGGACGAATTTTGAAAATATCGTTTTTTTCCGGATATCTCCGGAAATAATCGGAATTTGTTCGAGTTCCCCATACAGTCCCCTTAGCTAACAGTGCCTAGTCAGAATCTCCGCCATGAGTCGTAGGTTCTTCCTTGACATACGCAGGTATGCTTTTGATGCCGACTCATTAGTGTAGCTTAGTAGCTCTCTGATCAGTTGACAGCTGATTGTTTCATTCCATCTTGCTTTAAAGTCTTCATGGGTGATATTTCTTATGATATGTATCAACTTCGCGATATATAGGTTTGAAGGGTACGGCTCGCGGCTCCCATAATGTTGGAACCGGCCGTCTTTCTAGCCAATTTATCTGCTAATTTATTACCTTCGCACTGTGCATGTGCTTTAACCCAGCATACAGAAATTCCGATTTGCGAGCGACATTCTGCAGTGAATTATGACATTCTAGTACTGCCCTGGCTCTAAGGTTATATCTCTTCAGGGCCAGTAGTGCTTGTATACTGTCCATGTTGAATTTAATAGTCTTGTCCTTAGTATTCCTGCATCAATAATCTCTTTTGAGGTTATAGATATAGCAGCAAGTTGCGTGTCCCTCCATAGACCATTTGCGATCAATTTGCAAGCTCCGGGAGTAAAGTCTACAGCCCGCTCCTTCCTGCTTTGGTGAGCCATATACGAAAATGCTAACCGCACCTTCATTTATGGCCTCATTTGGTTTTATTTGTATATTATCATATAGTTACTTACATATAAACTTGGTAGGTAGGCTGTCTGCGCTGGCCCACAGGTGGCTCTAGGCTCTTCACATCTATGCTTCTGCCTTCTGCATTGGAAGGCAACCGAAATGCCTGGAAGCAAAATTGTAATTGTGCATCTACGACCGAAATACATCAGTGAAGCATCAGTGAGGTTCATATTATTTTTTGTAGACAGAATCACCTGCAGAGTAAACTTAGTGCCAAAATAATTTATTTTCGAATTAACAAAAGTCTCTGAAACTTGATAAGATCGAACTCAGGACTTCGCCTCGAGTGTAACTAAAAGGCAGTAAAAAGTCAATCGAATAACTTGAAGGGAAATATTTAATTGCCGTAATTTGGCTAATTGAAATTCGAAGCAAGTAGCCGCCCAAAATATATGTTTAAGTAAATGTATTTTATACAGTTGCAATATTAATATTCCTACATTTATTGTTTATTGAACTCTCAGTAAATGAACCGATATGGACAAATATAAAGAAATATCAACTAACATTTATGCTGATGGCAGATTATGCTGGTGAGGAGCGAATGACAGCCCAAGGTCTCGATTTATAAATAATGTGAAAATGTAGAAATTAAATTTCTCACATTATCATTTAAAATTAGAGCTGTATTCATTTATTCAAAACTGGCCAACTTATTTCAATTTCTAAACAATTTCAAATTAAATCTAAAAAATAATTTCTGGTTTAATTAATTGCGAAACTTAAGAGATTAAAGGACTATTAAGTACATTTTGGTTATTAAAATGCCATCGATAAATGAAGTTTCCTCGTTTACAAATATATTCCATAATAACTCAATTTCATCAGCAATTATCTCCGCCTCGAAAAAATAATTGAGTTTCCCACAAAACGGGAATCGAGATACTCTGTCTTCAATTAAAATTTCAGACTTTTGTGGTGAAGCTTCATTTAGTGCCACATTTATTTTATTAAAGCCGAGATAAGTTCATTTATAAATGGCCCAAGTTTTATCTGGCATCTATATAAACGTGAAGTTGAGATTTTATGTCGCATAGGAAGTTATCACGACACCGATTCACAGATCTTATTATTAGAGCCCATCCGTGTAAAACTAGATTCTTCGAATTTTTCTATGAAAACGTATCAAGAACTCATTATCGATGAGATCATTTCAATATACAAGTTATGCAATATCGTAAGTCCTATCTAGCTGAACCCAAATCAGGGTTAAGAAGCTACATGTTCTGTTCAAATTTTTGTACTAAATCGGGGCAATTTAGAAATAAACAATTTAGCACCCTTATATTAAGTGAGACGCTTACGGTTTTGATTCTTCTGAACCGCTATTTACGTTTAAATAACAATGTATTATATTCGCACCCCTTAATACAAACAATCATTCAGCCCTAAGTAAAAATATGTTGTCTCAACAACAGTATTTGCATAGTCATTTGCCGCACAAAGCAAAACAGGAAGTGTAAAAGGGGGGAAAGCTCTTCACTTTGCAAGCGAACGCGCCTTCCTGGTTGCTCATTTCCCTTATTTATCAAAGCGACCGCCCCAAATTTCCGGATTGACCTGTTGGTGATTATTGTCACATATTTGATTGCCGAAACGGCCTTAGGAGTTTTATGTTTTGGAATAACTCTTGGGAGCTGGAAAGGAATGAATATAAGAGCGGAAGAGTAAAGAGATTTCTTATGTAAGGTTTGCGGAAACAACATAATTAGCTGTATGATGATTATGTTTCGATTATAGTTTAGTAGATATTCTCTTCAAGTTTCCTTGAACATTATTTCGCAACAGAGCTTTGGCTTAGACTAATATTATCCCCTAACTATTATTTAAAGGATAATCTCGCGCTGTACCCGGTAGATAAACTGAATTAAAATTAAATTAGAACTACTGAGCACCGGAGCGAAGCGGGGTTAATTAGGGAGAGAAGCGAATTAACATTTAAGGGATATACCGTCTGACACGTTGCCTTTTCACCGAATCGCTAAGGCAGGAAGCGCTGATTAGGTGGGATTATCATCATCATATTCCGAGTTGATTGGCAAGAGAAACTTCAGCTATAAGGGAGTCACGACGTAACGGGCCAACAGGTGCCACTGAGGATATACACAGTGATACTGAGCCTGAAAAATGTATCGAGTAACTTAACGAGATCTATAAAAGTCTAATTTTGCATCGAAACTGCAAATCTAATTTTACAATTGACCTACAAAAATTATTCAATACAGAAAATTGAATAGAAAACTTTTTGCAAGTGTAAGCTGTGGCGATTGGAATGCACCAAATAAGGAGCTCCACCTAGTGGAGCAGTATGGCCATAATGTCTAAATGACTCGCTATTGCTTTTGTCCTTATTACTAGGGAATAACCATGATTGTATAAAATAAAGACACAATCAGACTATAAAAATATTATAAAATAAAACACGTTTTAATTATGGGGTGTTATTTTGTATAAGCCAAAATACCCAGGCAATAATTTTTGAGCTATTTAATTACTGTTTGCTCAATATCCTGCTCCAGACAAGATCATGGATAGTTTCAAAATAGAAGTTAAAAAAAACCTTAGCAAATTTTAAAACAAGATTTGAAAAGCTTTAGAGAACAATATCTGCAAGCTTCTAGAAACAATTTTAGAACTCTCCCAAAACACGATTTCAAAAACACC
This sequence comes from Pissodes strobi, assembly GCA_016904865.1. Classification (NCBI taxonomy): domain Eukaryota; kingdom Metazoa; phylum Arthropoda; class Insecta; order Coleoptera; family Curculionidae; genus Pissodes; species Pissodes strobi. The sequence goes on from MU181983.1 coordinate 254,255, forward strand.
ATCATATGACCTCAGAAAAATTTTAAATTTAAATATCAAGAGACCGCAAAATTACAGAACGCTTTAAAATTAAAATAAAACATTTTCATTGATAGCTTTAAAACAGGCTCTCAGTCAACTTTAAAACAGTATGTTAGAAAGCTGCAAAACAGGGTTTTAATTTAAAATTGAAGAAGCTGAAAAGCCTAAGACGGAGAAAAAGCTTGATGCTTCTAGGCACAAATCTGCCTTCGTTATGAAAAATGGGAAATTTAAAAATGATAATTATTAGTAAATGCAATTATAAAAGTAAAAAGCTCGTGCACTACGCCGAGTTTTCAATTTCATTTAATATAGGTTTTAAAGATTTGGATACCAGAACGCTTCAAAACAGGCACCCAGAAGCTTCAAAATAGGCACCCAGAAGGCTTCAAACCAAGCAGTCAGATAGCTAAAGAAGTGGATCTGAGATAGCTCAAAAATGGGAACCTAGGGCGTAACATTAGTGTCAGGTTATTAGTAACAGGATGCCAGAAAGCTTCGAATGCTTGAGAATAAAACATCTGCAAGCTTTAACATATGAGAAAGTTCCAAAAAAGGATCTCAGAGAACTTTCAAAAATCATTCCAAAAGCTTCAACGCTTGATCTTAAAAATCTATAGAACAGTGAAATAGCTTCAAAACAAGCCCTAAGAAATCTTTAAACCAGAATCGTTGATAACTTCACAACAGCAACCTAGAAAGCTGAAGAAAGATGACGGCAGAGAGCCTTATAATAGAAACTTGGAAGTCTTCAAGGAACGTGTTTTATTGCAAATGTATGAACTTAATGAATGTAAATTTTTTGTTAATATGAAGTTATATATTTGAGATTATATCAATGGCGTGAAACATATTGTTGCCCATTTTAGCACCTCACTTTTTTGACAATTTCTCTATTGATGTTTCTAAGCACAAATCTGCCCTCGTTATGAAAAACGAGAAATTTAAAAACGATAATGATTAGTAAATGCAATTATAACAGTAAAAAGCTCGCGCACTCTGCCAAGTTATCTATTTAACTTTTATAAAATGGCAAGGGTAATACCATACCGTTTAATTACTGGTTAGGTAAGTTTATGTGATATTGAGGTAAATAATAATTGCGTTTTTGAGGTTTGATATATTTAAAAGGATTATGTTGCTTAAGAGTTAAAAAATGCGACCAGAAACTGAAGCAACACATTCATCTTCCTTTAATATTATCAACTTTTCTGGAGTGCATTTGTAATTTTTATTCAATGGTTGCTGACACGAAGTCACAATTTTTGTGAAAATTATAATGATATGGATGTAAATACTGAAAATATCATCTTGTATTGAGAGTCGCGATAATCATTTGACGCAATTATTTGCCTCAAATGCAATTGCAAATTTTCAGGTCAATTTTAGTTGTTTTATTAATCTGAGACCAAAACCATTTTAACTAATATCGGTCCAGATTTGCGACAACTATATTGGTATGAATGTGAAAAATAACAGGAGCTGGCTTTTTCTGCAGCTCTGTTTCATTTACAAGAAGCTTTCACAATACTAGCTACCACTTTTGACTCAATAGAGGTCGATCACCCCAATTCAGAAATAAACGTTCTGGGTGAGTTCAATGCCCACAACACAAACTGGCTCAAACATCACAACAAAACCGACAATAAAGGTAAAGAAGCTGAAGCATTTGCCATCACCTACTGGCTTACTCAACTTGTAGACGAACCAACTCGAATCTTAGAGAGGGGCGAATTCGCCGACTTCCTGGATCTATTGCTAACCACCAATCCTGACCAGTACACAATTACAGTTGGTCCGCCATTAGGTACCTCCGACCACAAACTTATTACAACGGTTTGCGAATTGCCACTTCAACAGAAGGATCCACCATTACCTCGCATAATTTGGCATTATAATTCTGCAAACTGGGACGATCTAAGGGAGTTCTATCTAGATTTTCCTTGGTTCGACGGCACTGACGACCTTTCAGTCTGCTGCGAAGAGACCACGCAAGTAATCGAACTAACATCCGTTTTTCCCAGGCTTTTCCTCTGTCTTACGAAAAAGGGATTTACCCATCTTCTTGGAAAGTCGCTCGAGTGCAACCTGTTCCAAAAAAGGCAAGAAGGTAAGAAGAACTATGGAGAGTATCGAGCGATTGCCTTTGATATTTGGAAGGCATTCGACAGAATTTGATATGGCGGACTGCTCAACAATCTGCCGCCCTTCGGACTGCCAGCCTCTCCCTGCAGCTGGCTTGACAGTTTCCTTATAAACCGGTCTCTCCACGTTGCAGTTGATGAACATGCTTCAGACATATTCACCATTAACTCGGGCGTGTCTCAGTGCACAATACTTTCACCAACTCTGTTCCTCATCTATATTAATGACCTGCTGGCCGAGACGAATAATCCTGTTTACAGTTTTGCAGATGACAGTACCCTTATCTCTCACTTTAGATCAGAAAAACCTTTACCACCGACTGAGACTTATCACCGCAGACAGGAACGGATTACAGCAATTAATCAAGATCTAGAGAAAGTTCTAAATTGGTGCGCTAAAAATTTGGTCTAGTTCAATACAGCAAAGACCCCAGCAGCCGCGCTTACCAAGAGGGCCTATACGGCGGACCCTAACATCATTATGGCAGGATCGACCGCTCCTTCATTCTCGTCAATCGGACTGCTGGGTGTCTCGGCCAACATCAATATGTCCTGGCATGACCAGGTTGCTTTGATCGCAAAATCAGCCTCCCAGAACCTTGGTGCGCTATTTCGCAACAAAAAACTGTAGACACCGCAGCAGTTGCTCTTTCTCCACAAATCACAAATAAGACCGTGCTTAGAATATTGCTCACACATCTGGGGTGCCGCACTACAGCACACCCTAAAGCTGCTGTATTCCATTGAGGAGAGAGCTGTGCGACTCGTCGGCGACCTGGAGTTTACCCGGAATGTGGATAGTCCGAAACACCGCACATATGTAGCCGAGAGGGACACTCTTTTACATATACTTTCACGGCAGATATTTCCATGATTCTGCCCGCCTCATCCCGGCGCTAGCAACGCCTGTAAGACAGTCACGACAGACGGCAAGAGCACACCAGTTCGTCGTACAAATGGAAACACATAGAACATCGCTTTACAAGGACCCCTTTGTCTGTCGCACTGCGTCACTGTGGAACTTACTCCCAGGACATCTGTGTCCACCTAATTACAACCTACAACTGTTCAAGAACTGTGTCAATCAACATCTTCGCACACATGCACTGCTCGTCGAGTGCCAGAATCTCCCTTTAGTGTGTGTGCTGCTGCCAGAAAAAGAGAGAAGTTGATTCTGTTGCAAACTTCTCGTAAGCCTATGAATATAAGTGTCAATTATTATCAACCTGAACTTGTGTATAAGTACCATGCGCATTTCTGTAAGAGCTCTCTAGCGAAAATCATATTGATCATGCATATTGTGTGAAATATTGGTTAGATTTCAATAGTGGAGTGCTATTCGTGAATCTCAGAATATTGATGTCAGTTTGTTTATTTTTGTCATATCTGAATGTGTATTTTTTTCATACTGTTAGAGCTAGTCACTCGGTTATTAAACTCTGATTCTTGTATCACTAACTGGATTAATTCATTTTAGCACCTACGGAAACAAATCTCATTCATAACTTTAATTCATATATTCGAAACTTGCTTGTACTGAGTGTTCAACTTCCAATATTCTAATATTTATAATCGTGTTGAGTAACTAGTATTTTAAAAATATCTCAGTTTCAAAATAATAAATGATCAACGCTTTATGTCATATTTGAAAACTATAATTAAACTTTAATCAAGGAAGATATACGGAATTAATGCGTAATTAGACCTTTAGCGTAGCGAGGTTCGTTTGAGAAAGAACCGAATTATCATTTAAGAGATATGACGGCAGACACGCTGCCTTCGTGCTTAGTCAGAGAAGCAGAAAATGTTAATTTACCGATTTTCCGGATCTAGTCTAGGCGGAAAGTTTTAGCGAACTATTATACTAGAAAGTAGTATACTTTAAGTCTGTTTCAGTTAAAGAACAAAAGTTATGAAGACCATTGTTTTCACTTTGGAATAGTTTGCTAAACGAGGCAATGGTTGATTAATCAAAATTGGAATTAGAACACCTAAATATTCAATATCACTTAGCAGCGCAGTAAAACCTTGCATTTCTGTATCCTTATTACTGAAGAAACCGAGCATCAATAACCGTCAGCGCAGTGAAAGAGTGCCCTCAAGGTGGTGTTTTCTCCTCCCTACTGTGGACACTACTATTGGATAAAATGCTTACCTTCTGAGTAGAGCTGGATTTGTAGTTCTAGGCTACAACCTAGTAGTAATAATCAAGGGCAAACATGAAGGCGCAAATTCAAACCGCATGCAAAATGCCCCAAACAGCATTAAGAATTGGAGCGAAGGGGATGGATTATCCCTAAAACCTAGGAAAACCATTCTTGCCCCGTTTACAAAAAGAAAGAAGCTAGTAATGAGAGCGACCATCCTACACGGAACACAGTTAACTTTTTCCACCGATGTAAAATATTTAGTGGTCGCACTGGACCGTAAACTTACCTGGAACAAGCATCTAGAAACCACCAACCCTCTACAGCCACAGCCGTAAAGTAGTTGGCAAACCAAAAAGAGTATATTGGATCTACACTTATAGCTGAATAATTGTTTTACACTCACTAATTTGCATTCAAGATAATAAATCGGCTAGTAACAGTCATTAATTTGCACAAATACACGAAATCGATCAATACATTTTTAACAATAATAAAGCCCACGGTTACCTATGCCTCGCTAGTATGGCGGCGAAATGCCCAGCAGGTCACCCCTCGGACCAAACATAATAAAGTGCTAAGACAGACATGCCTGGGAGTAACAGTGACAATCTCAACGTGCCCTACCGCAGCCTTAAAGGTACTGCTAAACATGCCTCTTCTTCATCTCAGTGTGAAGAGGGAGATGATTATCAATGCTCGCATGCTATTCCAAATAGGCAAAATCAAGCCCCTGGAGATCTGACTTGTCACCTGCGCGTCTTTGAAGTAATAAAACTGGAAATTGCCATCAAATTAAATGACCAAATGACGGTCATGTTGGACCTAGATATCCCGTTCGCTAGAGTTATTGATGATCGTCAATCATGGGACAGTAAAAAACTACCTCAGGCCGAAAACTCATCGTTGTGGTACACAGTTGGTTCAAAACTAGCAAAAGGAGCAGGATTGGGCATGTCAGGTCCAGCTGTAAGGTTTCCAAACCGCTAGGCAAATATATAACCGTCTTCCAAGCGTAGCTGCTTGCCATAAATATAATGTGCAGAAGAGTTCCTCACACAAGGACTTTACAGAAAACACATCTACATACGCTTGGAAGACGGTTATATATTTGCCTAGTAACGTGATTTAACAATTTAATTTAACTCGTAATTTAACAGTTTAACTATTGTTCTAGCGAATTTATAATCATCACTTGTGTTCTTAAAAAGGGAAAAACGCATCATAATTTCATAAATTATATGATTATAATGGTTTACGTTTTTCCAATAATAAGCCAAGGTAAAGAAAAGAAACTGGTTGTCAACTGTCAGTTGTCGCTGGTGAGTGCGTTCGGTAATTGAACAGGAGAGCTTAGGCGTTCTTTTGGGAACACGATATTATTATTATCTTTCAAATATTCGAGCTACTTTGTTGGTAATTTTGGTTCTTTCTTTGTTTCTATTAATTAAAGCCGTTAACCAGAACTACTGCTTCAATTGCTGTTTTATTTATTTCTGACCTTTACTTTTCCTGTTTTTTTTTGTTCATTTCATCGTATCCAGGATTTTGCTTTGAGGCCAAAAACAGGTGGCGCTTAGTTTTTGTTTTATTCTTAGTTTACCCACACCACTCTACCACATCTCGTACTGCTAGTCGGAGAGCCAAATAAAATCCTGGATTGTTGAAATAGAGAACACTAGTTGTAGCCACTCTTAGTAATTGTTAATTTTGTAAAACAATAACGGGATAACGGCCTGAGTAGAACTCAGTTGAGAAATATTTAGGGGTTTATATAA
>MU181983.1:265344-315883 GCA_016904865.1 Pissodes strobi
AGAATTTCATGAACGTATAATTTACAAACTTGTTCAGAATGGAAAAAACAAACATTTCACATGTTTAACGTTTCAAAATTAATCCGCCATGACTCCATCAAACCTCGAGTACCACACCTCGTCACGTAGGTAAGTTGTAGTAAGTCGTAGTTGAAAAATGATGATGTAATAGTGACCTCACGAAACTTCCCCTCACTTACCACAATTAAATTAATACTCGTGAAAACAAAGTAGTATCCTGTAGTATGCCGTGGTTACTTGTAGTTAGCTCGCGAAAAAACGCTTCTTGTTACGATATCTGTCAGTTAGACAACTGAACTTCCATGCTACTTGATATTTCGAACTATTTGAAAAATAAGTAGAAAATGACTAATATAAAAATCAAATCGAATCAAATATGGTAATATATCAGTGTTAGTAGTTAAAAAAAATTCTATATATACCTCGGTTGAGAAGGCCATTATTAACCTCGCACATTATATCCTTCGGCGCTTCGCGCCTCAGGATATAAAAGTTCTCGGTAAATAATGGCTTACTTCTCAACCTAGGTATATAATATACTATTTCTACGCATTCCTAATGTGTTTATACTTGTAATTTTTTGATTATGATTTATATTTATAACTAATATAATTTAATATATCTAGTAAGCAGGTCACCTTATTAATATCTGCATGTATATTTCTTGGTAGCATAATTTTTTTATAAATTAGTGCCACAAATCCAATACATCCCAACATAATTACTGCCCTTGAAGAATAATAATTAATTACCACTTTTCATGAAAATTACTTGCAGATAAAATTCAAATAAGAACCAAGATAAAAATAAAATTCGGTAGTCCCTCAAACTCACTCTTAAAAGTTTTAAACTTCAAGTAATTTTGCATCTTGCTTTCATGAATCCGTCCTGAGCTGTAATAGATCATCCAGAGAACTTAACAGAAATGCCAGATTTGTATTTCCTTTTCCTTTTTATTACCAGCAATAATTCTTCAGCGAGCTTAAGATATTTTAGTGTCGGATTCGTATTCAAGCTGACTGAATGTTCATGAACAACGGGCTATCTCTTTTAATATCTGCGTTTTAGAAATAATTTTAAAATATTTTGCAGTTATAGTTTTTAGTAATTGTAAGTGGAAATTTTAATATTTGTGTTATTTCAACGGGATTTACACCAAGTGTGTAGACACAGATGGAGGTGGTATATTTGCTAAAATTAGGCAGAATATCGGACGATACATCTAAATCTTACAGACCAATAAGTTTGTCATAATATATGTTAAAACCCCTGAGGGACATAATATAAGAGATAATTAAAATATTTCCATACAGCGAACGTCATTATGCATATTAAGCAGGTACATCGGCGGACTTAGGACTGGAGGATCTCAGCAAGATATCCTTAAAGTCAATAAAGGACAACGAGATAGCAGTAACCGCTTTTCTAGATGTAGAAGGAGCATTTAGCTAAGTTTCAACCCTTTTCCATCAAGAGAGCGCTAGAGAGAAGACAGGCACTGGCCAATATATACCAATAGGTACAAGTATGCCTGGAAAATAGGACAGTAACATCATCCTCGGGCGAAGCGAAGTATGTGGAGGATGTCCCCAAGGTCGAGTGTTATCTCTACTGTTGTGAACCATCCTACAAGATTTGCTCCAAAAACTATTGGCTGAAGATTTCCTATACCTGAGATATGCATACGACATACCGATAGTGGTGCGAGGAAAATTTACCGGCATACTCTCGAAGAGAAGTCTCAGTCAATCCACATAAAACAATAGCGGTTCCCTTCACACGAAGGACGGTCCTGGGATGGCGAAAATCATTAGTTCTTAGCAGAGCAACAATTCCGTTCCACAGATGTGAAATACTTATGAAACATGAGCAGTGCCTTGGTGGACAAAGACCAGGCAAGTGGGGTCGAGGATGCTATTGACTGGTGTGCATGACTAGCATGCCTATGCGCAACGAGAACCATGAACTCAACGCCAACGACTGCTATAGAGGTATTATTTGACCTACCACCGATACACATTATCATACAAGGAGTAGCTAGATCGGTAGGCCACAGGTTATTGCAGCAAGATTCATGGCACAGACAACAAAAAACTGCTGAAGGAGAATAAAGGCACTGTATGTGGGGCATGTCCACAGATTACACCACTCCAGCCTACATGTTTGAAAACAATTTTAAGGTCGTAATAATAGAAAGAAACGATTGAGAAAAGGCTCACAAATATGCGAAGAACTTGTATAAACTGGTTTATACGAACCAAGGACCGAAACGAGTCTTCTAATAACTAAAGAGAAATCTAGCCATCAGACGGTGGTAATCTATTTCGTTAGGTAGGCAGCACTAAAGAATTTCAGGTCAAGGTAACAGCCGTAGAACACTGCGCTAAGGAAGTGGAGAATAAAAAAACACCAAGAAGTCAGTGGTAATCTACTCCAACTAATAGGCGCGGCTAAAGGCAATCAATAGCAACAGTACAGCATCCGAACTAGTAGAGTTACAGCAAGATTCTAATGAGCTTGGGTTACAGAGCACAAAGGTCACAGAGGTAACGAAATTGCCGACGAAATAGCCAAAACAATCTTGTCATGCTCTTTGGTGACGCCAGAACCGTTTTGTGAGGTGGCCAGATGTACTATTAAAGCACCCGTTACAAAATGGGTATCAACGAAGTCTCAGGAATGTTAAACCAAGACAAAGATAAGCTAAGGAGTTCATTAAGAACGATGGTAGGTTTATTGATCCGCCATTGTCGACTGATAAGGTACTTAAGTCAGATTGGTCTAACAAGAAGAAGAGAAAACGGCAACTCACGGTCCATGCCACTTTAAGGATAACGTGAGAACGTGTTTTAAACAAATGTGCGAAACCAACTTCATACTACATTGAGGGATTATTATCAAGGCTATGGAGTATAATCCGAAATAAAAAATTATATGAGATGTTTAAAAAATATATAAAAAAAAACCTAACCTAATCAAGTCTTTTACGACGATGTTGTCTATTATCTTAATCAAGCTACGACCACAGCATATACCGTACCGAATCAGTTATTTAACTCTCCAAGTATTTTGAAGCACTAAAATCCAACCAATAAGGGCATTTTCCTCATATTCTGGGCGTCTGCAACGGAGCGGAATGATATGAGGGCGACTTCGTTTATTTATGAATAATAGTACCGGTCTGGTGCCCAATGTAGTGTTATCTTTTTCCATTACGACAGTTTGCTGAATCGGAGAGACATAAACAGATGCCGCACCTGGTTGAGTCGGAAAGTGAATACACCGCACAGCATTGGACTCTCGATTTTTTGACAAGAAGCAGCAGGTTACGTTCTTAGATTGGATTGTTTGCGTGTTATTTGTGCTCGATTGTTCGGTGATTTATTTAAGTGTGCTAACTGGACATTTACTCATTAAAGTGTATTCATTGTTAACCATGGTCGTACGTTGTTTTGTCTGCAAAAGGTACAAGAAAGCCAATTCCGTTTCAGGATATTTTAGATTTCCGAAAGATGAAAGGTTGTAAGTAGATGTTTACATTAGGTATTGATATTAAAGTATAGTTCATTCATATCACATTGCATGATAAATTAATAATATACGTCGATAATTGTTTGGCTCCCTTCTGCAGGAAGTTTTACTTTTTAAACTTGAAAGACATAAATTGCAGTTTTATCTAGCCCCTTAGCATCCCACAATAAAGGCAAACCGTCACACTAATATCACAAATGTTATATGTAAATTTAATTAAAAATACGTAGTGAACAATGTCACATACCTACAACTATATAAATGGATTCGAGTGTTTGACGCGATCAAATTTTTGATAAAATTTCTGCCCGTAGAAATGCTAGCAGATTTGAGCTAAAAAAACATATTAGGAGTATCTGTTGTTTTATTACACACGCGGGCGGATTGTCAAGTAATTTCAAGGGATTTGTCTTTAGTCACCAGAAAAAAACTCGTTTGTTAGCAGCACTGCTTGCCTTTTCATTATCCTCAATATTTTGATCAGCCTGAAGGAACTAGTTTAGAAGAATTTGATCAGATTTTGTTGGATGCAAGTAACTCCGGAAAAAGTAAGATCATACGAAATTGTTTTTAGCCAAGAGACACATTTTGATCGAATAATTTTAGATACTACAGATTATCGGCAGTTAGACATAAAGCAAAAAATGCATTTTTCATGTTGGAGGATATTTTATTAAAAAATGTTTAGAAAAGCCTTCCTGTGAGATTTGTGAGGGGTATTCAAAAGAGACTCAAGAACTGTCTGATGATGCACTCTATACCTATTTTAGAGAGTACAGAAATTCAGCAAATAATGTAATTGGCAACCTCAAGTCTCCAGATCAGTCTTTTTTTGAGTTTTTTTTGATCTTTCGAAAGTCTATTTGTCCGCCATTTTAAACATTTTGCCATTTCACCAAATGTTGGCACACAAATAAGGGAAAAAACTTAGTACCTTTTCAGCATCCCTGTGAAAATTTCCCCAAAACTTATTTTGCATCTCTGTTTAACAGAACAAGGATATTTTACTGTGTAAATTTCTTAAACAGAGATTTGCTTGCACCGAAAACAAAAAAATCACAAAACTTAATATTCTTCAACACTTATAGGATTTTAATTTATTAGTATAACGTAAAATAACCATACATTAAACTACAAACAAACAAGACAAAAAGTAAACCAAACCAGCAAAGGTTTGGAATTTCATGAATTGATTTATATTTAAAAGAATAACATTGCTGCAAATGATAAATTAGGTATTAAAAATTAAGCCAAATTTAGCATCATCAAAGATAAATGTTGCATTTGCATAATTTTGATTTTAAAAAAATTTATATTTTTTATGTATAACAAAATTATAAGGTAAAGCGAACACGGTGGCAAGGAACCAGATGTCATATTTTTTTAGTTTATTTTTTTTTCTCCATCGTAAAACTAGATACTGGATACTGTTTTTGACACACAGTTAACCTTGTAGTATTTATTTATTTATGCCATTAAAAATTGTTGGTGAATCTGATTCAGTGGTTCTAGCAATTTATGGGTATTATTTTACTGAGTTAGTCATTTAACTGTATTTACTTGACACCTTACTTGTACTTACTTTAACTGTACTGTACTTACGGGTTACTATGAAACTCCTTAAGGTATAATTTTGTTTACGTTTGTACCTTGAGTGTACGTTATATGGGCCTGAGAAGTATATTATATAAGTTTAGTTTTTAGTTATTTATTGCTGTTATGCGCGATTCTTCTGCATATGTAATAATTATTTAAATTTTATTTAAGAAACTGTACTTAAATTTGTTTTTTTGTTTGGTCATTTGCCCATATACGTTTTCATTAAATATGTAATATAATAAATAATATAAATATACACCATATTTTTAACCTGACTCTCACTGAGTAAAATCCCTACCTACCAAGAATACTCAATCAATTGATTATTACTGGTCTTATACTCTTTAATATCAACATTTATTTTTCTTGAGGTAGAGCCTATAGCTTTTAATGGTTTTATTGCTATAAACGGCTGAATCATTTCTTTAATAAGTTTTTAAATACATAAACAATTTGTGTAAATATTACACTTCCTTAAGCCCACCTACTTACCTACAAAATTAACCTTCTATTGGTTGGTAAAAAATAAAAGTAAAATTCATAATAGTTTTAATTAGGTACCTCGTATACGTTTAATAAATAATAAGTTCAATTTAGGGGTTCTTGAAAATAATGGCCGATAAGTAATCGTTTTTATAGGTACTATCACATTTATTAGGACTTATTTTCTAACATATTATTATGATTACTATGGCGTTCTTTAAGAGATTTTAGTAAAATTATGTGACATAAATGTTAATACAAAACAAGTGCAGTATTTATTAATAGTTAAATGAAAGAGCATATTTTATATAATACTTAATTAGTTAAGCAAAGAAATATATTTTTAATTTGAGCACCCTCTATTATATTGCATTTACGAGTATATAACTTGAAAAATCCTAAGAATACATATTGCATCGTTTTATACCCTTCCCAATTTTAAACAATTTGTTGTCGGAATAAATATATTGTATAGCCTCTGAAAATTGATATTCTATATGTCCTTATCAAATTATTTATCTGTTTATTTCCACTTATAAACACCATATTCATGGTTATGTATAAATTAGTGATCATTCTTGATCACGTTTACCAGATATCTCTTTTTACCAATTTCACTTACATATCATGTTTAATTTAATTTACTAAAATGTAAACTAAATTAATTCCAGTGTGTCTCTGTTGTGTTCCAGCTGGCGATTAAAACCTAACATTTTTAATGTATAAAGAGCATGCGCGAAAGCTGAGAAAATCTTGAAAAAGTCAAATCTGCCTTCATCGACATCAAAGCAGCCGACGCCGACGTAGAGTTAAATAACTGATTCGGTACGGTATAGTCGTGCCACGGCAGTGGAATTTTATGTAAAGCAATAGTTCAAATAATGCGCGTTTGAAAAATATGTGTCACTTATTTAAAAGCATAAATTAAATGTTTCAAATATTATTGACCGTCTACGAACTAGAGTAATGGCCTAAGGTTTCAATAAGTCACGTAACTTCTTGAACATAACTTCCAGAATCCACTTCTTTGTGTCGGCTTCAACTTAGGACTTAATTCGACCCTTACGGACTCGCAACATGCTCGTAAGGCCCTTAAGCACTTTCAAGAATCCTTAGCTTCCGCCCCACTTCACACGAGAAACAAAAGTTTTTCATCATATAGTCTCCCTTTGAGCTGCGTTTTGTTGTTCTCACAACTTCGTTTCTTTAAGTCGGTGCTCGCGTTTTTAATATCAAGCAAATTGATTAAAAATATGGTTACAAAGATTTATATAAATAAATCTAAACTAGACTTAGGAAAATAAAACAAAATATACTAAAATAACAGTGTTAAATCCACTACTAACACTAAATTATTGAGACCTGTCCTTGTTCAATAGCGTTAACTTTCCCGAGTTTATCCAGAAAAATTGGTTATCTTCTATATGGTATTGTAGCCCGTTAAAAATTAGTACAAACCCTATTGTTCTGTGAGTATCCGGTTGTCTCAGAGAAAATACCTTTTCATCACAAAAGCATATTTTCCTGATTTGTACCCGGATTTTGAATCTGCGAATCAGTTGTTGACATTGTTCCAACCTTTTCTGTTTAACATCGAGTGTTAAATTTTCGACAGGATTTTTTTTTATATTTCTGCCCAGATCTTATTTTTTAATTCTTCTTGTTGACGTTCTTTTGATTCCTGTTATTTTACTTACTCTTCTTGAACTAGTTGTCTAACCTGATCCTAGATTTCTAACAATACCTCTTACTCTAACAATGTTTTCTTCTTTTGTTGCTGTTCCTTTTCTTCCACGTCCTTGCTTCATTTCAATTGAGCCATTGGTTTCCCTTAAATGCGCTAGAAATTTTGATATAGTTCTTACTCGCCAATTTTCTTGCGGAAACATACGTACTAATTTTCTAGCACTATATTGAAGAACGTTCTTAAAGATTTAATTAAAACCTTATCTTCACGAGTTAATAAAATCATCATGACACCTTGCTTGTATGTGCCCAACTTGGAAACAATATACCATAAATATTGATTATTAATTTGTCAATTGAGCTATTTCTGACTGATTAATTGTCACATTTAAAACAAATCACTGTTTTCTATTTAAGTTGCATAATTTCAAAACTAAATTTTGGTTTAAAAATGTTTGTTTTATCACGGTATTAATTACAAATATATAAAAAGAGTGAAACTTTAATTTGCCCTACAGGAAAAAAATAACATTTCTCTATTCCTATTTTTTACAATTTCGCATTAGCATGTGTATTTCCGGTAGCTTAGCTAGCTATCAGCTCAAATTTGAGTAAACAGATTTCTTCTGTAACGACATTAAATGCAGCATTTTAGTATATGTCCCGTAAGTGCTGTCGTGTGTAAACTTTTTGATCAAAACTGGACGGCCTCTCAACAACATAGCAGCCTACTGACCCACCAAAAACAAATCGAACCGATGCAATACATAAAAAGTTATAAGCGAAGAAAATGTTTCGAACTTTAATTTGGCCCCCAGCAGCGTAGAGCTTTAGACAGATTCTGAACCACCGTAAACTGGTATTTAACTAGTTTGAACTGGTTTTGAGCTGGCCTTCAATTGCTCTGAGACAACCTTGATCAGCTCTGATCCGGTCCTCAGCGATATTTATGTATGTGTCAGTATTTATGGGTAAGCAGTCACGCTTAAAGGTCATGCTTGAACTTATAAATGCACTTAAGAAAAATTTTAATAGTTCTTCAGGAATAAATAATGACAGATATTGATACCATGTTAATATTATTGCAAAATTATTTCCACTGAAAAAATTCACAGTTCTTCATGTCCTTTGATGTTACAATTTATAACATTAGTAGTGGTTGTGAAAACTGCATTCGATTCGTCTGAATTCCAGATCTAACGCGGTTAGTTTCACTTAGTATCAACTTATTTTAGTCATTTGAGTCGGTTCCAATACGTTATAATCAATTTTAAGAGATCTGATTAGTCTTCTAATCAATTTTCGATTAGCTTCACTTAGTCTCAATTTTTGTTCTTATTTGAGCAGGTTCCGTTACGATATAATCGATTTTAATAGATTTGGTTAGTCGTTTAATCAACTTTCGGTTAGTTCCACTTTGTCTCAAATTATTGTACAGCTGGTTCCGATACATTATAATCAATTTTAATGGATCTGGTTAGTTTTGATTTATTAGTCATCTAATCAACTTTCGGTTAGTTTCACTTAGTCTCAACTTATTTTAGTTATTTGAGTCGGTTCCGATACGTTATAATCAATTTTAATAGATTTGATTAGCGTTGGTTAGCCATCTAACCAACTTTCGGTTAGCTTCACTTAGTCTTAACTTATTTTAGTCATTTGAGTAGGTTTCGTTATAATTAAGGTTAGATTTGGTTCGTCATCTAATCAACTTCCGGTTAGTTTCACTTAGTCTGAACTTATTTGAGTTACGTTATGCATTATAATCAATTTCAATAGATTTGATTAGTTTGGGTTAGTCATCTAATTAACTTTTGATTTATTTCACTTCTTTGAACTGGTTCTGATATGTTATAATAAATTTGGTTAGTTTTGGTTAGTCGCCTAATCAACTTACGGTTAGTTTAACTTAATCTCAAATTATTTTAGTCATTTAAGTCGGTTCCGATACAATATAATCTCGTTTAATAAACTTGAACTGTTTTGGTTAGTCGTATAATCAACTTCCGGTTAGTTTCACTTAGTCTCAAGTTATTTTACTTATTTGAGCTGGTTCCGAGATGTTGTAACCAATTTCAATAGACTTCTTTTTTATGGCATTCGCACACACTAAAGGGAGATCCTATGACGCTCGACGAGCGGTGTGTGTGCGAAGATTTTGTTTGACACGGTTCTTGAATAGTTGTGGGTTGTAATTAGTAGGAAGCAGATGTCCTGGAAGTGAGTTCCATAGTGATGCAGTGCGCCAGACAAAGGAGTTCTTGATAAGCGATGTTCTAGGTCTTTCTAGTTGTACGACGAACTGGTGCGCTCCTGCCGTCTGTCGTGACTGTCTGACAGGAGTTGCCAGGGGCGGGATGATGCGGGACAAATCCTGGGAACATCTGCCGTGAAAGTATCTGTAAAACAGATACATCTCGGCTACATGTCTGCGGTGTTCCAGACTATCCAGGTTCCGGGTCAACTCCGAGTCGCCAACGAGACGCACAGCTCCCTTCTGAATAGAATCGAGCAGCCTTAGGTGTGCTTTGGTGCGGCACCCCAGATATGTGAGCAATATTCTAAGCACGGTCTTATTTGGGCTTTATACAGAATGTCCCATCATTGGGAGCTCGGAAACTAGAAGAGATACGAGGTCGATTAGATGGAGGCAAAGTTGCGCGATTTGATGCTGATCGAAATGCCACTTTACAAGTTTAAAAATTCCGAACACTTCCGAGATTTTTGGAAAAAACCGTATATTCGCGATTTAATTTTTATTTTTTTACGACTTTATTTGAATTGATATAGCAAAATAAATTTCACATTCTCATTGTTACTTTTTCTTTTCTACAAGATGGTGTTATTAGATTTTCAAACCGACGTTTCATCTTTGAGTTGCCATCATCAACTTTGTTTTTTTAAATACGGCCATGGATTTTTTATTACGTAGTTTAAGAGGTTCTGTACCAGAATCAATTATGTACCGCACTTATTCGAAAAATATATATTAATGGCATCTTTCATAAGAACTCATGTGTTAAAGGGAGACAGCGAGCAGATTTTTGTTACGATCTTACCAGGAAATCATTATAATGGTTTTTTTCGAAAAGAGTATGCGATACAACAATGAGAATGTGATTTATTATTTGTTCCAAATCTAATCCGACACAACTATTAACTTGTGTAAATTGCTAATAATATAGCTTAGAACCTTATGGTTTGAGGGTTAACACTTGAATAATTATATTAATTATTAACCCCTTCTTATGTTAGTTTTTAAGATTTCTTTATGTAAAGCGTTAATGCGTAAAAAAAGGTTATTGATTTAATCCTATTAAAATTTTATTTTCTGTCTCTCTCTAACGCAAGTTCTTATGGAAAATGTCACTAATATGAATTTTTCGAATAAGTGCGTTACGTCATTGGTTTTGGGACGTTAGAAGCTCTTAAAAACCGTAATAAAAAATCCAGGGCCGTATTTTAAAAAAGTTGATGATGGCAGATCAAAGACGAAACGTCGGCTTGAAAATCTGATAACCATCTTGAAGAACAGAAAAAGTAACGATAAAAATGTGAAATTTATTTTGCTATATCTATTCAAATGGAGTCATAAAAAAATTAAAATTAAATCGCGAAATTCGGTTTTTTCCAAAAATTTCCGGAAGTATTCGGAATTTTTAAACATGTAAATTGGATTTTGATCAGCAGCAAATTGCACAGCTTTGTCTCCATTTAACCGACTTCTTATATCTGCTAGTTTCCCAGATTCCTATGTTGAGGCTCGAATTTGGGACACTCTGTACAGCAAGAGCAACTGCTGCGTTGTATAGAGTTTTTTTTTTTTGGTTAGTAGTCCAATCAACTTTTGGTTAGTTTCACTTAGTCTCAACTTATTTTACTTATTTAAGCCGGTTCCGATACGCTATAATCAATTTTAATATATTTGTTTAGATTCGGTTAATCGTCCAATCACCTTTCGCTTAGTTTGAATTCGCCTCAACTTATTTTAGTCATCTGAACCGGTTCCGATGCGTTATAATTAATTTTAATAGATTATTTAAATTTTGGTCAGTCGTCCAATCAAGTTTCGGTTAGTTTCACTTAATCTCAACTTACTTTAGTCATTTGAACCGTTTCCGATGCGTTATAATCAGTTTTAATAGATTTGGTTAGTTTTGGTTAGTCGTCAAATCAAATTTCGGTTAGTTTCTCTTAATATCAATTTTTTTTAGTCATTTGAACCCCGGCTACGATACGTTATAATCAATTTTAATAGATTTGGTTAGTCTTGGTTAATGGTCGAATCAGGTACTTTCACTTAGTCTAAACTTATTTTAGTCATTGCGATACGTTATAATCAATTTTAATAAATTTGCATAGTATTAGATAATCGTCGATTCAACTTCCAGTTAGTTTCACTTAGTCTCAACTAATTTTTCTTATTTGAGCCGGCTCCGATACTTTATAATTAGTTTTAAAAGATTTGGTAAGTTTTGGTTAGTCGTCTAATCAACTTTCGGTTAGTTTCTTAACTTGTCTTATCTTATTTTACGGTTACGATACATTAAAATCAATTTTAATAGATTTAGTTAGTTCTGGCAAGTCGTCTAATCAACTTACGATTAGTTTCACTTAGCCCCATGAGTCAGTTCCGACACGTTATAATTAGGTGTAATAAATTTGGTTCGTTTTGGTTAGTCGTCTAACCAACTTCCGGTTAGTGTCACTTAGTCTCTACTTATGTTAGTCATTTCAGTCGGTTTCGATTATTTCACTTGTTTGAGCTGGTTCTGATACGTTATTATCAATTTAAATAGATTTTGTTAATTTTGGTTAGTCGTCTAATCAAGTTTCCCCTTCCTAGATCTGTGGTTAGTTGCACTTAGTATCAACCTATTTTAGTCATTTGAGTCGGTTCCGATACGTTATAATCAAGTTTAATAAATTTGGTTACGTTTGGTTAGTTGTCCAATCAACTTCCGGTTAATTTCACTTAATCTCAAGTTATTTTACTTACTTGAGCCGGTTCCGATATGTTATAATGGGGTTTTAATAGATTTGGTTAGTCGTCTAATCAACTTTCGCTTAAGGTATGGTTCCGCTTGTGCGTCGGACGCATGCAATGGTTGCATGCAGCGGCCGCTGCGTTCGACGGAGAGACTCCTCATTCGGAATTACGAACAAGTGGTTTATATGGTGCGGCGGACTGCTGCGTCGCACAAGATGAACCACTTGTTCGTAATTCTGAATGAGGAGTCTCTCCGTCGCATGCAGCCACTGCAAGCGTCCGACGCACAAGCGGAACCATACCTTTAGTTTCACTTAGTCTCAACCTATTTTATTCATTTGAACTTGTTCCGATGCATTCTAATCAGTTTTAAAAGATTTGGTTAGTTTTGGTTAATCGCCCAATCAACTTTCTGTTATTTTTACTTAGCCTTAATTTCTTTCACTTATTTGAGCGGGTTCCGATACGTTATAGTCAAAAATAATGTCTCTGGTTAGTTTTCGTTGGTTGCCAAAATTCGTTTCGTTTTGGTTAATTTTAATTTACTTTGATTTGTGTAATCTATTTCGATAGATTTTAGCCGGTTTTGGTGCTTTTGGTTACTTTTTATTAGTTTTGGTTAGTCATTCAATCAACTTTCCGATATGTTATAACCTATTTTAATGTTTTTGTTTAATTTTGGTTAGTCGCCAAAATTCCGTTAATTTGGGCTATTTTTAACTTACTATAATATTTTTAATCTGTTTCGATACGTTTTAGCCATATTTGGTGCTCTTGGATAGTTTAGGTTAGATTGGATTAGGATTAGTTAGATAGTCGTCGTGGGTAGTCGGTTAATTATTAGCGTTATAAGATCCTTTACACAAATAGTGCACTATATAAAAATCGGCCTCTCTTATTGGTCGATCCGCATGGCCCTCCGCTCGCTTCGCTCGCTACGGGGGCTTAAGAAATGGACACTAACCAGCTGCTAACCTAAACTAACCCAAGACATACCCAAAATCAAGCAAGAAACTATTTAGAAACAATCTTAAAAAAAATATGTCAAAAAAAGCAACGGGGTTTGAACACGGGCCGTCCAGGTGAGAACCAGCTATCTAAACCCCTACACCACGAGAGCTCTTTACAGAAATTGATTCCATCACGAAGACATATTGTAATACGAGATGAATCGACCAATAGGAGAGGTCGATTTTTACATAATGCACTATTTGTGTAAAAGATCTTAAAACGCTAATTATTATGCCGTTAATTTCATTTAGTTTTAATTTTAGTCATTTCAATCGGCGCCGATACGTTATAATTGTTTTAATGTTTTTAAGTAGTGTTACTTAGTCACCAAAATTTGATACGTTTTGGTTGGTTTTAACTTACTTTAATATTTTTAATCTGTTCCGATACGTTTTAGCCTTTTTTGTAGCTTTTGGTTACTTTTGGTTAGTTTCAGGTAGTTCCAATTTATTTTTGTAATTTGAACCGGATCCGATAGATTATCACCAATTTCAATTTTTATGGTTAATTTTGGTTATTCGCCAAATTTCGGTTCCTTGAGTTAGTTTTAACTTACTTTAATTTTTTTTTCGATTTATTTTAACACTTTTTATGCTTTTGGTGACTTTTAGTTAGTTTGGGTTAGTCGTTCAATAAACTTTCGGTTAGTTTCAGTTAGCTTTAATTGATTTTTGTCATATGAACCGATTCCGCCTCAGAAACAGACTAACACGATCTCTTACGTATATTACGTGATGTGCCAAATGTACTATGCACTTTTTCGTGATTTGATACCCCATAATAGGAAAACAAAAACATTTTCAATGTTAAAAACCTCATGGACAGATTATACTGAAACCCGCAGTAGGTATGGCGCCCTTGAAGTGGGCAGGCAGATAGCATAAGCGGGTACCTGTGGACATATGATGTTTTTGCTGGAAGACCAAATTCCCGCATTTATGACCTCAGTTACTCGTTTACGCTGTCTTCCTGTTTAACTCAGGGGGTGCCTGGTTTAACATCAAATTCGAGAAGAAAAAGAAATAGTATCAGTGAGTGATAAGAATATCAACTTGCCAAGTATGCAAATAAATGGATATTTCTCTTACTTGCTGGAAATATTGAGCTACCTAAGCAGTATGTGTATTATAAAGATTTAGATGAGTCAGTAGATAAACTTGCTAAACGCAGGTTGGCTTGCCGCTCAGTTATCAGATTTAGCATTCCTAATGCTGAACCAGTTTCCAGATGCTATGCTCTAAACATTCTTAGAATCCTCAGGATAGAGAGGGGGAGAACGCTGGAATGGAGGTTAGATTTTCTAATGGAAATTTAAGTGAAAAAGTGGCAGAAATTGTTAATTGAGATGAACAGATAGTTACATAAAATTCTTCTTCAATATCAGGGATGGAAAAAAATGAGTTCAGTAGTGTTCATCACCGCAGTTAAAGGGAGAGTAGAATTTGAATTAATTTCGAGGAATCTCTGTCTATTCAATGGGGAACATTACATTAAACATTATATTGGTAAGCATCAAGTAGCTCTTGTAAAGGTTATTCTGAAAATTGTCCGCTTCGAAAGAACTTAAGCCTGCTGTATATCTCTCTACGTCCGCTGCCGATGTATAACATTTTGAGACATTGGCTATTCTCCGGCAGTGCGGACGTATCACCAGATGTTACATTGCAACGTACAAGTATTAGAGATCCGTATTCCGTCGGCACTGGTGGTAGGTGCATGTTTTCGCGGCGGCACTTGCGGTTCATAAAGGTAAGAATTTACATGCGTTTGGTTTGATCAAAAATTTAACATTCAGTTAGCAGAAGTTGCTTTATTTTTAAAGCCTTTTCCGACTTCTGGGGGTTTATAGTAATATTTGGTCGGCAGCGAACGTGTTACCCGAATTATCGCGAAAAAGATGATCCATTTCGACATGTTCTCGATTGCTTCGGGAGTATCGAGAGTGAATATCTTTGGGGGGATATCGAAGGGATGATGTAAGGAATATCAGTCAAATTACAATCGAACATGGATAGGAAAATAAGTTTGGACTTATCAGCCCTTCTACTACTCTCGACAATTATTGTAATAAAATTTGTAGAATTAACACTGAAAATGTTTTTGTTTTCCTATTACTTATGGGGTATCAAATCAGGAAAAAGTGCATGCTACATTTGGCACATCACGGAATATACGTGAGAGATCGTGTTAGTCTGTTTCTGAGGACGGAATCGGGTCAAATGGCAACAATAAATTAAAGCTAACTGAAACTAACCGAAAGTTCATTGAACGACTAACCCAAATTAACCCAAACTAATTAAAAATGACCAAAAGCACAAAAAGGGTTAACATGAATCGGAACAAATTAAAAGAATAAATGTAAGTTAAAACTATCTCAAAGTAACCGAAATTTGGCGAATAACCAAAACTAGGTAACCATAAAAATTAAAATTGGTTATAACCTAACGGTTCAAATTACTAACACAAATTGGAACTAACTGAAACAAACCGAATGTTGATTCAACGACTAACCGAAAGTAACCAAAGGCTCCAAAAAGGCTAAAACGTATTGGAATAGATTAAAAATATTAAAGTAAGTTAAAACTAACCAAAACTAACCGAATTTTGGCCACTAACCAAAACTACCCAAAAACATTAAATTCGATTATAACATATGGTCGCGGCGCCGATTGATATTACTAAAATTAAAACTAACTGAAATTAACTGAATATTGATTGAATGACTACCCACTACGACTATCTAACCCAATCTAACCTAAACTAACCAAAAGCACATGATATGGCTAAATCGTATCGAAACAGATTACAAAGATTATATTAAGTGAAAAATATCCCAAATTAACCGAATTTTTCCGAAAAACTAAAATTAACCATAAACATTAAAATTGGTTATGCCATATCGGGACGTTGATTGAATTACTAACCAAACATAGTCAAAGGTAACCAAAAGCACCAAAACGGACTAAAATGTATCGAAATAGGTTACACAAATTAAAGTACGTTAAAACGAACCGAATTTTGGCGACGAACGAAAACTAACCAGAAACATTATACTTGACTATAACGTATCGAAGCCAATTCAGAAGAATTCTTTGGTTTTTTCACAGTGAGTTTCCAAGGTCGCATCACGACACGGAAAATTTTAGTGAACGTCACGACACGGTTTATGCATAACTGATTATAATGTATCGGAACCCGCTCAAATAAGTAAAACAAATTGAGACTAAGTGAAAATAACCGAAAGGTGATTGGACGACTATCCAAAAATAACCAAATCTATTAAAAGTGATTACAACGTATCGCAAACAGTTCAAATGACTAAAATAAGTTGAGGATAAGTGAAATTAACCGAAAGTTGATTAGACGACTAACCAAATCTAACGAAATCTATTAAAACTCATTATAACGTATCGGAACCGGTTCAAGTAAGTAAAAAACGAGACTAAGTTAACCGGAAAATGATTAGACGACTAACCAAAGTAACCAAATTTTATAACGTATCGAAACCGACTCAAATGACTAAAATAGGTTGAGACTAAGAGAAACTATACCACAGATCTAGGTAGGGGAGACTAGCCGTAAGTTGATTAGACGACTAACCAAAATTAAGCAAATCTATTAAAATTGATTATAACGTATCAGAACGAGCTCAAATAGGTGAAATAAGTTGAGACTAAGTGAAATTAACCAGAAATTGATGACGCTTAATCCAAATTAACCAAATCTAATAATATTGATTATAACGAATCGAAACCGACTGAAATGGCAAAAATAAGTGGAGACTAAGTGAAACTAACCGGAAGTTGATTATACGACTAACCAAAAGTAACCAAATCTATCAAACTTAATTATAACGTGTCCGAACCGACTCAAATGACTAAAATAATTTGAGACTAAGTGAAACTAACCGAAAGTTGATTCTAGACTAACCAGAACTAACCAAATCTATTAAAATTTGATTAGAACGTATCGGAACCGACCCAAGTAACTAAAATAAGTTGAGACTAAGTGAAACTAACCGAAAGCTTATTAGACGACTAACCAAATCTAACCAAATCTAATAAAACTGATTATAACGTATCGAAACCGGCTCAAATAAGTAAAATAAGTTGAGGCTAAGTGAAACTAACTGGAAGTTGAATCGACGAATATCCAATACTAACCAAATTTATTAAAATTGATTATAACGTATCGCAACTGACTCAAATGACTAAAATAATTTGAGACTAAGTGAAACTATCCGAAAGTTGATTCGACGATCAACCTATACTAACCAAATCTATTAAAATTTATTATAACGTGTCGTAACCGGTTCAAATGACTAAAATAAGTTGATATTAAGTGCTGATTAACCGAAAGTTGATCAGCGGGGTCCCCAAAACTAACCAAATCTATTAAAATTATTTATATCGTATCGGAAACGGTTCAAATGACTAAAGTAAGTTGAGATTGAGTGAAACTAACCGAAACTTTATTAGACGACTAGCCAAATTTAACCAATTTTATTTAAATTAATTATAACGCGTCGGAACTGGTTCAGATGACTAAAATTAGGTGAGACTAAGTGAAACTAACCGTAAGGTGATTGGACGACCAACCGAATCTAATCAAATATATTGAAATTGATTATAGTGTATCGAAATCGGCTTAAATAAGTAAAATAAGTTGAGTCTATGTGAAACTAACCTAAAGTTGATTGGACGAATAATTAAATATATTGCAATTGGTTACAATATATAGGAACCGGCTCAAATAAATAAATAATTTGAGACCAAGTGAAACTAACCGGAAGTTGATTGACGACCAACCAAAACTAACCAAATCCATTAAAATTGATTATAATGCATTGGACCCCGTTCAAATGACTATAAAATATGTTAAGACTATGGGAAATTAGCCGCACCAACTCAAATAACTAAAATAAGTTGAAACTAATTGAAACTAACCGAAAGTCGTCGAATCAACTAACCAAAAATAACCTAATCTATTAAAATTGATTTTAACGTATGGTAACCGGTCCAAATAACTAAAATAAATTACTACTAAGTGAAATGAACCGAAAGTTGATTAGACCACTAACCAAAACTAACCAAATCTATTAAAATGGATTATAACATATCGGAACCGACTCAAATGAATAAAATAAATTAAGACTAATTGAAACTAACCGAAAGTTGATTTGACGAATAACCAAAAATAATCTAATCAATTAAAATTGATTATAACGTATCGTATCCGACCTCAAACTACTAAAATAGGCTGATACTAAGTGAAATTAACCGAAAGTTGATTAGACCACTAACTAAATCTATTAAAATTGATAATAACGAATAGGAACCGACTCAAATAAATGTAAATAAAATAATTTGAGACTAAGTGAGACTATCCGAGAGTTGATTGAACGACTATCCCAAATTAATCAAATCCATTAAAATTTATTAAAACGTATCGGAACTCATTCAAATCACTAAAATAAGTTAAGACTAAGGGAAACTATCAGAAAGTAGATTGGATGAGTAACCAAAAGTAATCAAAGCTATTAAAATTGATTATAACGTAACGGAACCGGCTCAAATAATTACAAAAAGTTGCGACTAAGGGTAACTAACCGAAAATTTATTAGACGACTAACCAAATCTATCAAAATTGATTATAACGTATTGGAACCGACTCAAATGACTAAAATAAGTAGATACTAGGGGAAACTAACCGCGTTAGATCCGGGATTGAGAGACGAATCGAATGCAGTTTTTACAACTACCACTAATGTTATAAATAGTAAAAACGAACGAAACTTGAAGTAATATGCATTTATGTGGTATATTTTGGTAAACTGAACTTGCGTAATCTGCTAAAAGTAACTTTTTACATTAGATTGTGTTAAGGGTGGGTGAAGGTGACTTTCTCACGACAGACTAGTCGTGTTTCATATCGTTAGATCGAGGAATGTGGGAAGAATCGAATGCAAATGGTTTTCTGCTTTTTACAACCACACTTATAACGTTTTAAATTATAAAAATAACGAGACTTGAAGTAATATAGACATATTTGGTAAATTTTGGTAAACTAAACTTCCGTAATCTAACCTGATCTCCCAAGCTTCTATCAACTCTTATATTTCCACACAATTATGAGTTTTCTCAGATCTCAAATTTAATGAGCGTTGCATTCTACTTCGGCATTTTCAATGTTCTTCCCGGTTGCATCTTTGTGAAGGACTGTGAATTTTTAATTACTTGACCTAGTATAGTATTGACTAATGAAACAAATATTTTAAATGTATTTAAGAAATTTATGTTCTTGTAGGAAAAACTGGCGGCTCAAATTGTCAATTCTTAGTACATACATACATAAAAATATCCTCGGCATATTTTTACCATTCGATTCCAATTCAATCCGTTCGAAAACAATTTTATCGTACAAAGAAATACCGACATGAAATTTTATAATAGCGTCACACCCAGCTATTAGACCGTCTACAAAGCGCATTCAGAAAACATTACCAAAACTGATTGCAGCAAACTGCGAAAATTCAGAGAAATAAAGTTGCAAACTCAAGAAAATGCTTTCATATATTTGTCAATTGAACTGCGCTATTGCCACTCCGTGTAAGTTCAATTTGAATCATAAAAGTTATAAGCGTCTTTTCGTAAGATTGCCGCCTATGTTGCGTTCGAAAGTTTTAAAATGGGCGGACTAAAAAGTAATAGCTAAGTTGCATTGACTATTGTGGCATTAATAAAACAAAAAATTAAATTGGCAGGGTAAATCTAGACTAATATTGTAACTGCCGGTAAAAAAATGAAATATGTTTTAGCTGAATTTTTATATCCTTAAAAAATGAGGACCAAATTTTATGGTGGTAGATATGGGATTACTAGAAAAACCGTGTTCTGGTCACCACCTAAATATTTAAAGAGGGAGTTAGGGACACCTAACTATTGACGCGTTACGTGCGCAAACTTGTATTCGCAACTAAAAAAAGTTTTGCAACATATGATGTGTGATTAGGTTAGGGCATCCTTGATCCAGCTTATAAAGTGGCGCAATCGGTTCCCTGTTATTTAACAATAATTGATAATGATATAATAATGATTCTTGAAAACCCTAGTTGTTAAAATAAATTACACAATCATGTCGCATGTCGCTGGCTGTAGGTACTTGGAATTTTATAACCTTATTTAGTCTGGCGGATAACTACTTGTCAAGAAACTGAAATATGTATAGTGCTTCACACATTTTCTCAGCATGCACTGTATAAAAATTAGTAAGCTTTGGATCCAAATACAGCCAGCGTTTTGTTAAATTCTCATTGTCTCATTCTACTACATTAAATTGGGTCGAAATGCAATAAGATACCTGATTACCAGACTCATTTTCTTTTAATCGCACCATCGTCCGAAATGTGAATTAAGTCGAATGTTGTTATATGACTTTCCATTTTCGTCCGACACTAAACGGAGTTCGTACAAACTGAGGTCGGGTAAGAGTAGCGGCGATAAAATCTTTCTGATCGAGTTTCACGGCCCAATTGGCAAAATGTTATTCCGGGATTACAGTATGGTGGAACGAGCCTTATAAGTTTCGAACATTTTCCCAGCAGCGCAGCGCTAAGAATCTGTAAATTGGTTCTGTCCTTATTGGGCATGGACGACGCTGTCGGTCGGACATCGGAATAAACTAATTAATTCTACTTTTTTTAAAGTGAAAAGTCGATGACTAATACTACTCGAACACTACAGTTTTGGTTTTATGAGCATACACATAATATAGAGATTCCCTTCCTGACGGTTATTTAGATGCTATGAGCGGTGGTTTTATTTCAGCGCTTTTTGTTTTGCATGCTGATAAAATAATATGAGTCCCTTTGTCTTTATTTGGATAAATAAATATTTCCTGTATTATTTAGGTACAGCATTAAAGGATCAAATCTATAGACACTTTTCTCCTCGCTCTACTCAAAACAGTCAATACAGGAATTTCACGGGGTATCCCACATGGAGATAATCCAAACAGCGACTCCGCGTAACACTGCCAATTGGAACGTGAAATTTATCCGAGCTTCTCTTAATTTAATAGTCTCTCCTGTTTTCGGTCGCTAATACCGACTGAAATAATATGGGAATACTGAAGTTAGCTATAGAACAAAGCCATTCGATTCTTTTTAATTTGAGGCATACTTTCCCTTCTGTTATGCTAAAAAAATTTACGCCTAGGTCCGCAAAGTTTAAAGTTACATATTGATACATAGACCCAGATAAACCCACACCAGATGCAAAAGATCGGCAAATTCCTTGTCAGCCAACTTTAACCTTGACGTGGCGGTTATACGCGGCCTGCACCAAATAATCTGGGTATGATTATAGAATTGTCCTTCAAAATTAAAATATTTGGTCCACACCAATTAAATGAAAATGTGTTTTGTTGGTGGACTGGTTCAGGAAAAATTAAAATTTGTAATAGCCATTCACTCTCTTTTTTCCCTACAGGCGGTCATGGAAATCTTGTGTTATTATGGCTGCTCTGATTTTTTTACGGAAATTCCCTAAGAAGCTTTATTGTATCCCGATTTAAGGTTATTTTAATATTGAAAATGTTTCCTTTATCCTAATATAGGACCTCAAATAGTAAAAAAGTACATGCTACATTTGCCACATGACGTCATACGCGTGAGAGATCGTGTTAGTTTCTTTATTTAAACTTAAATTTTTATCACAAGGTATCGCAAATGAATTGGAACTAACTGAAACTAACCGAAAGTTGTTTGAACGACTAACCAAAACTAGCCAAATGTAACCAAAAGCACCAAAACGGGCTAAAACATATCGGAACAGGTTACAAACATTAAAACAATATTATACTAACCAAAATGAGCCAAATTTTAAGGACTAACCAAAACTACACAAAAATATTAAATTTGATTAAAACATATCGGAACCGAAAGTTGAATGAATAAACTATCCATAACTAACCAAAAGCAAATAAGAGCACCAAAACGGGCTAAAATGTATCGGAACAGATTCAAAACACTAAAGTAAGATAAACCTAACACAAATTAATCGATTATTGGCGACTAGCCTAACTAACCAAAAACATTAAAACTGGTTGTAACGTATCGGAACAGGTTTAAATGACTAAAATAATTTAAAACTAACTGAAATCAACATAAAATTTATTGAACAACTAACCAAAACTAACCAAATGTGGCCAACAGCAGGCACCAAAAGCACAGATTAAAAATATTAGATTAAGTTGAATTTAACCGAAGTTTGGCGACTAACTTAAATTGACCAAAAACTTATAAACTGGTTATAACGTATCGCAACCAGTTCAAATTACTAAAATAAATTGAAACTACCTGAAAGTAAACGAAAGTTGATTAAATGACTAACCAAAACTAACCACAAAATCTAAAATTGGTAATAACGTATAGCAGCCGGTTCAGATGACTAAAATAAATTAAAACTAACTGTATTTAACCGAAAGTTCGTTAAACGACTAACCAAAAGTAAACAAAAGCACCAAAAAAGGCTAATTTTCAAATTAGTTTTAATTTATTTCAGTCATTTGAACCAGTTCCGATACGTTATACCTAATTTTAGTGTTTTTGGTTAGTCACCAACATTCGGTTAATTTGTATTAGTTTTAACTTACTTCCATAGTTTTAATCTATTTCGATACGTTTTAGCTCGTTTTGGTGGTTTTAGCTACTTTTGGTTAGTTTTCGTTAGTAATTCTGTCTGTTGGCCATATCTTCGCACACACACAGCTCGTCAAGCGCCATAGGGCTTCCCTTTAGTGTGTGTGTGCCACTACCATAAAAAAATAATAATAATAAATTCAATCAACATTCGGTACTTTCAGCCAGTTCCAGTATATTTTAGTCAATTGAACAGGTTCCGATACGATATATCCAATTTAAACGTTTTTGGTTAACTTTAGTTAGTCGCCAAAATTCGGTTAATTTAGGTTAGTTACTTATTTTAATACCTTTTTAATTTATTTTAATCATTTTAACCAGTTCCGCTACGTTATAAACAATTGTAGTGTTTTTGGTTATTTTCGGTTAATCACTAAAATTAGGCTAATTTGGGTTAGTTTTAATATTTTTAATCTATTTCGATACGTTTTAGCCCGATTTCATGCTTTTACTTACTTTTGGTTAGTCGTTCAATCAACTTTGGGTAAAACTCAGTTAGTTCCACTTTATTTTAATCATTTCAACCGGTACCGAGACGTTATAAGCATTTTTAATGTTTTTGATTAGTTTTGGTTAGCCACTAAAATACGGCTAATTTAGTTTAGTTTTAATTTAACATTTGTATGTTCTGATAAGTTTTAGTCCATTTTGGTACCTTTAGTTAGTTTTGGTTAGTCATTCAATCAACTTTCTGTTACTTTCAGTTAGTTCCAAATTATTTTAGTCACTTGAATCGGCTCCAATACGTTACAATCAAATTTAATGTTTGTGGTTTGTTTTAGTTAGTCGCCAAATTTCGGTGCGTTTTGGTTAATTTTAACTTACTTTAATTTTTGTAACCTGTTCCGATAGGTTTTAGCCCGTTTTGGCGCTTATGGTTAGTTGTGATGAGTAGTCCAATCAACTTTCGGTTAGTTCCAGTTAGTTTCAATTTTTTTAGTTATTTGAACCGGTTCCGACACGTTATAATCAAATTTAATGTTTTCGATTAGTTTTGGTTAGTCGCCAAAATTCGGTTCGTTTTGATTAGTTTTATCGCACTTCAAATTTTGTAACCTGTTTCGATACGTTTTAGCCCGTTTTGATGCTTTTGGTTAGTCGTTTAATAAACTTTCGGTTGGTTTTAGTTAGTTCCAATTTATCTTAGTCATTTGAACCGATTCCGATACGTTATAATAAAATCTAGGTTTAAATAAACAAACTAACACGATCTCTCACGCGTATGACTTCATGAATGTGGAAACAGAAACATTTTCAAAGTTAAAATGCATTTTTACATTGTCAGACATGCAGAATAGATTGGTTAAAACAAAAGTTCCGATATCATAATAATAAAAAAAATTCCTATATGGGGCCAATATTCTGGCGGACACTGTATAACATTAGTTGGATTTAAAGAAGATTTAACTATAACATTGTGTCTGCCAGTTTTCATATTTCATTGAATTTCGCGCTCATGCGATTTTAGAATATGCAATGCTGGAATGTGCATTAAACAATATTTATATATACCTTTCAGGATCGCGGGGTAATTTAAATAATGATTTTTCGCCACCGCTTCCAGTAGAACAATTCAAATAAAGGCACTTATAACCAGGCATTTTTAACAAAAATAAAATAAAGATTAATTATTTTTCGCAACATTCTCGGACTAAACCAAAAGACTCACGTGGCTCGCATTTAGAATCACACTAGAGCTTGCCCTGACCATTTCTTGTTTCATGCATTAGGTTGGAGGTTTCGCATCTGGTGTGGGTTTATCTGAGTCTTGGGTTTTGGGACATAGATATCTACAGAGCTGCTATAGTGTGTCCCGAGAATACTAAACTGTAGGGAAGCGACAGCCGGCGACGGCGTCTTTGATCTTCTTTTGATCTCGATGACCTTGAATGACTCTCGTTTGACATTAAAGCAGCATAATCCGAGAAGACAACGGGTTCATCTTCTCGGATAATATCTTGTAGTATGGGAGGATGCGGAAGTAAATTATCTCAGGAATCAGTAAATGAATCGAAATTATTTATTTAAAGAACTTATTATGTATAGGTATGTTGGGTTTACTTATAATAAGATATATTTATGTATAGATTTATAATATGTATAGGTTACGTCATACATTAGGATAGGAATCAAAGACACAGGGCAGTTCCTGACGGGGCTGCAGCACGTGCACTCGCACGGGGCGGCGGAGATTAGGGGCGGCATTTTATTTACAACAAAGTTTCTAAACCAGCTTTTATTAAAAAATATGAAACAATAAAACACAGTAGCATTTCAGGTTAACAAAATACAATTAAACTCTGGTTTACAAAAACGAATATTAAATATAAACTCAAGAATTACGTCTTTGCCATATTTCGCCCATTCATAAATTTAGTGGTAAATGACGCTGCCAAAATAAACAACGAAATAGTTTAATTTTTCCACATTGTCCAAAAATTATAGGGTATTTTTGCAGCATCAGCTGTAAGGTGGGAGGTTTTGAACCTTAATATACTTATATTAACGTTGAGACCGTCAATCGACACCTAATGGGAAAGCAGAATAAATGTAATTAAACCTTTAATTTCAAATTTCAAAAAGTTTGCAACAGTCCTAATGAAATAGTCGATAACGATAAAAGATACATTAAAACGAGAAATTCAGCACAAATATTAGCGGATAAATTTATTTCATTTAAATTTATCTGTTCATTGATAATTTGGCATGATTTTCTGTCAAAAGTTAAGGTTGTCTCAAAATCCCAAAATTAATATTTTCGAATGTGTAATTGTTTCAAAAAATGTGATTAAGTATTTCGATGAAAAAAGAACTGATGAAAGTTTTGATCTATTTATCAAAAAAGCTGAATCACTAGCTGCAAAAATTAACATACTGCTCGAATTCCCTCTTGTTCGTCAGCGAAAAGTCCCACGTCGTTTCTCGTACGAGTCAAATGACGAGGTCGCTGTTGATCAAAAACGAAAATTTAGAGTAAATTTCTATTTTGGTATATTAGATGCAACAAAAAATTCAATAAAAAAAGGTTTTATTTACTAGAGAAATGTAACAATTTATCTAAATGCTTATACGAATTTCACGAAATGGACTCTTTGCGAAAATCATGTATAGATAAGGATTCTTCTTAACAATAAGCCAGGGTAACTTCCCCTAACCAGATATCGACGAAAATTAACTGTGTAATGAAATTTTATCTTTTAACGCGATTGTTATCACTTAAAGAATCCAAACCCTACTTTATATTAAGTTATATTATCGACAATGATCTTACCTCCTGTTATCCTAATTTAGCTGTAGCCTTAAGAATATTTCTTACAATACCTGTGACAGTGGCCTCTCGGGAAAGAAATTTTAGTAAATTGGGACTTATTAAAAAAAAATTTAAGGTATACAATGTCCCAAGAAAAATTGACGAGCCTGGCCACTATTTCCCTTGACTTGAACAAGATATGTGCCAAAGCTTAGGCCTATCAAATATAATGTCTAATTTTGCAGCTAAGAAATCTCGAAGAGTTTTAGTTTAGTCCAACAGTATTCTAATGCATTTTTTAAGCTTTTATAACTCGAAAACATATTAGGCAAAAATTTTTATTTTTAAGGCGACTTTTTGTACGTACACTATGCAGTATGTGCAAAAATAAATTCTAATTTAATGATAATCTTAAGTCTCTTCTTCTCTCGTTTAATTTAAAAATTATTTCATTTAAGCCAAGGGGGGGGGGGGGGTTGCAGTTTCTCTTTTGCACGGGGCGGCCGAAGCTCCAGGACCGGCGCTGTATTTGGCGAATTCGCATACTAGATTGAAATTATTCTGTCGCTTCTCGGCAGTATTCTCGGGTGTGTCTTCAATTTGAAGCATACCCTATCAATTGCACCATATTCTTATTGCATAGAAAATTCAAATATTCAAGTTTATTTCCTTTATGTTTACAAATTAATTTATATACGCTGCCTACCTTACAGGTTATATAAAACCAACTACAAGGCAGGAAGGACATAAAGACGATAATTACAGAAAAATAGAATAAAAATAATAAAGGGAAGATGATATTTGACTTAATCCATCAGACGGAAAACATACAGTATAAGTATCAGAAACTAATAACATAAAAAAAACGTTAAAAACATTTAACATTAAAAAAGTAATTAAGACAGAAAAAAAAACAATACATAAAAAATTATACTAAGCATTATTCAAGACTGAACTGTGAAAATTTTTCAATGCTTCAAAATGCGACGAAGATACTCTGTAGATATATTAATTAAGTCGAAGTTACATTCGTGGTTTTGCATGCTACACATTACATAAAGCGGTGAGAATTTTAGGATATTAGTTCTGGCTGTAGGTAGGTAAAATAAGTTCTGATATCGACTGCTTACACGCGGAACACTAAAATTCAGCCTAAAATGAAGCAAAAAATTCGACCAGTGCATCAGAAAAAGCAAATCTAACTAATGTGTAGAGTAGGATACGATGATCTAGTTAGTCAAATGCTTTCTTAAAGTTCAAATAAATGACATCCGTCTGATATTCATCATCTATTGCCTCCGTGATTTCCTGAGTAACAATTAAAAGATTTGTTGTTGTAGACCTGCTTTTATAAAAAGCATGCTCTTCAGTCACTATTAAATTTTAAGTTAAAGGAAATAGTTATATGGTAATGAAGTAAAAATTCAAGTATCTTGGAGAAATTACAGATTATTGATACTGGTCTATAGTTAATTTTAAATAATACAACCGGAAAATGCCAGCTAACTAAATGACCAAATGACGGTTATGTTGGACCTAGATGTCCCGTTCGCAATGGCTATTGATGACCGCTAATTATGGGATAGTAAAAAACTAGCTCAGGCTGAAAACGCATCGCTGTGGTACACAGATGTTTTAAAACTAGCAAAAAGAGCAGGATTGGACATTTAAGGTTCAAATCGCTAGGCAAATATATAACCATCTTCCAAGCGGAAGTGCTTGGCATTAATATGTGTGTAGAAGGGTGCCTCGCACTAGAACTTCACAGAAAGCACATCTACTTATTCTCAGACAGTCAGACGTCTCTAAAAATTCCAACAGCTTTCAAGTGCGTGTCGGAGCTAGTCTGGGGATGTAATCAAACCCTAAAACAATTAGAAACACGTAACCAGGTTACTTTCATGTTGGTTCATGGCCAGAGAGGCATAGAGGGTAACAAAAAAGCACACTGCCTTGCTAAAGAAGGAGCTGGAACATAATATTATGGTCCAGAGCCCTACTGTGTGCTTATGAGGATCCACATTACTAAGGAACTAAACAAATTGGAAAAAGAGCAACTGTTATCCTGCTAGAGAAACACTCCAGGACTAAGACAGGCGATAATGTTTATGACCATCTCTGCGAAAAGAGCAGAGCAGATCTTGAAGGAGTAAAACTATCACCTCAAGAAGTGAGTCCACTACCTACCAAGAAAATAGCTTCGTTTGGAAGAAGGCTACGTTCCTTGGACACAAATTAAGTTGCAGAATTTTGTACAAAATATCTGTAAAGGTAGCAGTGCCGGGCGGCTAAAACTAGCCGAAGAGACTTCCTAGCAATCTACAATCTACCATCTACAAGTTAATTAATGAATCGAGCTTAGACAAAGTTTCAAAGAAGCCGGAGCCTCACAAAACTTCTACAGTGTGTAATTAAGAATTGGACTATAGCTTTATAGTAGGAGTAATATACTGGTTTTAAAAACATTTAGTTCTAATAATCATTATCCATGCTTTATAATCTGCTATTACATGTACCTAATTAAAGTCTGTATAGCGTACACTAAGTAATCTCGATGCGATATTTGGCTTCAATCAATGCAACATTTTACCAACGGAATCACTAAATTCAAACAAATAGATACAAATCCGTATTTTGCTTTGTCGATTCTAGCTTTTCATTAGAGGACGTAAATATCGGGTGTAATGGGTACAAAGTCCATACTATGCTCGAACGTTCACTAATTATGGAAAACAAACGGTTGTTAATGCTAAAAGCGCAGTGTATCGTGTCAAAAACTTTGAGTCCAAAAGTTTGCTGATTGAAGCTCAGTTTAATTTTAAATCTGATACTTTGCTTAGCATAGAGGCATAACGGACTATCAGCATTCACATTTACTATATCCCCCCTACCGATTTTGTAGATTAAGAAATATTGTTTATCATAATTTCATTCGCGAATATATATAATTCGTATTTATCAGTATTTGAAGTTATTTAAACTTCGACAAAATGATTTCGAAGAGTGCAAAATCAACGAATCGAAGATATTTCTTAGATAGAAAACCGAGATTGTTCAAATCTCCTTGTAAGCAGAAAGCCTTAAAACGATCGGCAGTAAAAAATAACGATTCGTAATATAAAGGAAATCGCAATCGGTTTAATCCAATAAATTCTAAAAAAATATCAGAAGCAATAGCGGTTGCTCGTTCTTCGTACGTTCCCCGATCGGATCCATAATTCTTCGATCAGGCCAAAGGTTTCTTAAGAATAAACGACATTCGACTAAAATAACATTTTTCGATGAAGAAATTAACAAATCGTATTGACTTGTAATTTTTTTGATAAATCCAATTTTACCATTTTATTTATTAAATATTTTGTTTTACATTTTCCTTCATATTAAGCTTGGCTAAAATATAAGGTGTGCCTGTTTTTTCATTCAGTAGATAATATTAAAAATTCACTTTTGATCCATCCGCTCGTCAGCGACATAAAAAGAAATTTTACCGCCGCCTAAACGTATTTTTATGGTTATTTCATTGTTGTTTGCATTTCATGTAATTCCAGCATTTGATAACTAATCAGTGTCGTCAGCTGTGTGATTTATTTTTCTATTTTATATCTTTTATACATTTTAAAGACACTACCATAATTACTATTTAGCCAGATTATGACAACGTCAACGGTAGACAATATAAGGAATCAGTAACCCTTAATTCGTTCAAAAGGTGTGCACCCAAAGTCACAGTTTTGAAAAAATATGTGTCCAATCGGAAGTGATCTTGCTTCAATCCGCATTTCCAAAAAGTATAATAAATATTTTGTCTTTTAAATTATAATACCTTAAAAAAAATAGTTTTAACTCGCGATTGTGAAGTAATTTTTCAGTATACTTGTAGAAACTTTTCACTCGTTTGTAAAGACATATGTGGTATTTGCATTTTTTTTAAAGAAAATGTGTCATAGTCATTTTCTAGGGTGAAAAGGTACGAAAACCGTGATGCAAATTTCAGCATCGAAGGAACTTTTTAACGGCTAAAGATAGGTGCATGGTTACTCGATAAAATAATGTGGCCAAGAAAGTTAACGGTATACGTCCTAATATGTGATGTACTTCAGCGGTATTAAGACGATGCCCCAGATAAACCCACACCAGATACAAAAGATCGGCAAATTCCTCGTCAGCCAACTTTAACCTTGACGTGGCGGTTAGACGCGGCCTGCACCAAATAATCTGGGTATGATTATAGAATTGTTCTTCAAAATTAAAAAATAGTTGGTCTGCACCAATTAAATGAAAACGTGTTTTGTTGGTGAATTGGTTCAGGAAAAATAAAATTTTGCAATATCCATTCATTTTCTTTTTCCCAAAAGGCGGTCATGGAAATCTTGTGTTATTATGGCTGCTCTGACTTTTCGACAGAAATTCCCTTAATACGCTTTAATGTATGCCGATTTAAGGTTATTTTAATATTGAAAATGTTTCTATTATCCTAACATAGGGCCTCAAATAGTAAAAAAGTAAATGCTACAGTTGCCACATGAAGTCATGTGAGAGATCGTGTTAGTTTGTTTATTTAAACTTAAATTTGATCATAAGGTATCGGAATCCGTTCAAATGACTAAAATAAATTGGAACTAACTGAAACTAACCGAAAGTTGATTGAACGACTAGCCAAAAGTAACCAAAAGCACCAAAACGGGCTAAAACGTATCGGAACAGGTTGCAAACATTAAAATAAGTTAAACCTAACCAAAACGAGCCAAATTTTAAGGACTAACCAAAACTAACCAAAAACATAAAATATGATTAAAACAAATCGGAACCGATTCAAACGACTAATATAAATCGGAACTAGCGAAAAGTAACCGAAAGTTGATTGAATAACTAACCAAAACTAACCAAAAGCAAGTAAAAACACCAAAACGGGCTAAAATGTATCGGAACAGATTCAAAATAGTAAAGTAAGTTAAAAATAACTCACATTAACCGAATATTTACGATTAACCTAAACTAACCAAAAACATTAAAATTAGTTATAATGCATCGGAACTGGTTCAAATGACAAAAATAATTTAATATTAACTGAAATCAACCGAAATTTGATCGAACGACTAACCAAAACTAACCAAAAGCATCCAAAAGCACCAAAAAAAGGCTAAAACGTATCGGCACAAATTAAAAATATTAGGTTTAGATGAATTTAACCGAAGTCTGGCGACTAACTTAAATTGACCAAAAACATTCAAACTGGTTATAACGTATCGCAACCGGTTCAAATAACGAAAATAAAATAGAACTAACTGAGAGTAACCGAAAGTTGATTGAATGACTAACCCAAACTAACCAAAAAACTAAAATTGATAATAGCATATAGAAGAAGAAATGACTAAAATAAATTAAAATTAACTAAAATTAACCCAAAGTTGGTTAAACGACTAACCAAAAGTAAACAAAAGCACCATAAAGGCTAATTTTCAGTTAGCTTTAATTTATTTTAGTCATTTGAACCAGTTCCGAAACGTTATACCCAATTTTAGTGTTTTTGGTTTGTCACCAAAATTCGGTTAATTTGTATTAGTTTTAACTTACTTCCATAGTTTTAATCTAATTCGATCCGTTTTAGCCCATTTTGGTGCTTTTAGTTACTTTTGGTTAGTTATTCAATCAACATTCGGTTACTTTCAGCCAGTTCCAATTTATTTTAGTCAATTGAACAGATTTCGATACGTTATAACCAATTTAAACGTATTTGGTTAATTTTAGTTAGTCGCCAAAATTCGGTTAATTTGGGTTAGTTTGGGTTAGTTACTTATTTTAATACCTTTAATTAGTTCCGATAGGTTTAGCCCTTTTTGGTGTTTATGGTTACATTGGATTAGTTTTGGTTAGTCTCGGTTAGTCGTTCAATCAACTGTCAGTTAATTTTAATTTATTTTAATCATTTTAACCAGTTCCGATGCGTTATAAACAATTTCAGTGTTTTTGGTTATTTTTGGTTAGCCAACAAAATTCGGTTAATTTAGGTTAGTTTTATTACTTTTAATCTATTTCGATCAGTTTTAGCTCGATTTGATGCTTTTACTTACTTTTGGTTAGTCGTTCAATCAACTTTGAGTAAAATTCAGTTAGTTCCAATTTATTTGAGTCATTTGAACCGGTACTGAGACGTTTTAAGCATTTTTAGTGTTTTTGGTTAGATTTGGTTAGTCACCAAAATTCGGTTAATTTGGGTTAGTTTGAACTTACTTCAATATTTTAAATCTATTTCGATGCGTTTTAGCCCGTTTTGGTACTTTTGGTTACTTTTGGTTAGTTAGTCGTTCAATCAACTTTCGGTAAAGTCCAGTTAGTTTTAATATATTTTAGTCATTTGAACCGGTTCCGGTACGTTATAAGCGTTTGTTGTGTTTGGTTAGTTTTGGTTTGTCTCCAAAATTCGGTTTATTTAGGTTAGTTTTAAATTAAAATTTGTAATCTGCTCTGATAAGTTTTAGCCAATTTTGGTGCTTTTAGTTACCTTTGGTTAGTTTTCGTTAGCCATTCAATCAACTTTCGGTTACTTTCAGTTACTTCCAAATTATTTCAGTCACTTGAACCAGTTCCGATACGTTATAATCAAATTTAATGTTTGTGATTTGTTTTCGTTAGTCGCCAAAATTCGGTTGGTTTTGGTTAATTTTAACTTACTTTATTTTTTGTAACCTGTTCCGATAGGTTTTAGCCCGTTTTGGGGCTTATGGTTAGTTTTGGTTAGTGGTCCAATCAACTTTCGGTTAGTTTCAGTTAGTTCTAATTTATTTTAGTTATTTGAACCGGTTCCGACACGTTATAATCAAATTTAATGTTAAAAAGTAAAAATACAAACATGAGTGTTTATGATATATATATTTTAAGAAATTAATTTTTAATATTAATATTAAACATTATCATTATTAATAAAGACAAATAAAATAGGTGCAGATATGAAGACTAAGACACTATCCTCCCCTTTAGACAGGAAAACCTATTAATTTATAATTAGTCATAACGCTACTGTAATACTTCTAACCTGTTTTGATTCGTTTTAGCCCGTTTTGGTGCTTTTGGTTATTTTTAGTTACTTTTGGTTAGTCGTTCAATCAACTTTCTGTTGGCTTCAGTTAATTGCAATTTATTTTAGTCATTTGAACCGACTCCGATACGTTATAATCAAATTTAATCTCTTCGGTTAATTTTGGTTAGACGCCAAAATTCGGTTCGTTTTGGTTAGTTTTAACTTACTTTAATTTGTGTAACCTATTTCGATACGTTTTAGCCCGTTTAGTGCTTTTGGTTAGTTTTGGATAACGTTCAATAAACTTTTGGTTAGTTATTACGCTCTTTCTGTCCTTCTAATGGGCGCAAATCCTTCACTCCAGCTTAGAAAGAACTGGGAGTGAATAATCTGAAATTGAAAGAAAAAAATTAATTTGAGCATTTAAAATTAGAAATTGAATAAATTTACGTATGTCAATGCGTAGGCTAAAATGAGTTGCCGCCGAGCGTATAAATTAGGCCTTAGCTCAAATGTCAAAGAGTAGGGGTGGATTGATTTTTTTTAAGTCGCCACGGGATTGTAGACAGCATAAGCGAGAATACAATAACTTGAAATATGCTTAAGTTCGCGACAAATTAAAAAAATATCAAAAATTTATTATTTATTTAATAACAAGAAAATCGACCAATAAAGCAACAAAAAAAAGTTATAAAATTAGATCAGAAATATATACCGGCAATTTATCAATATTAATAATGGAAAAAATAAAAACCCAAAAATTTATCAAAAATCAAAGTCGGTAATAAGCAAGTGCCCAAATTAACTAAAAAACTCAAGTCGGTGAGAAACAAATACTCAAACATAAAACCAAAAATAACTTAAGTAAGTGATAAACAAATACTCGAATATTAATCAAAAGTAAATCAAGAACGTTTCAATTATTGAGCGCAAATAATAAAAAATCAGGTAGCGAACCTTTCTTTTGAAATCTCAATTAAGAGTTAATTAAATAAAGCTATACTATACCAAAAAGATCGGTTTTATTACTATTAAATGAAATATCACAGCTGATCATCAAAAAGAAAGAATAAGGAAGAGAAAATGACCAGTAAATCTAGCAGATCATTTTTCATGAAAATCTCTATATTTCAACAAAAAATAGTAGGTCATACTCGGCGAAATAAACCACACGCTTAATCTAGACAATCGCAAAAATATACAATCGTAATTATTGATGATCGCTTTAAGCCTTATCAAAAAAAAAACGTCAGTAAAATATGACGAAGGCAGCGACGCTACAAATAACTTCTCGTTATAGGTAAGTTCAAATAGCTCGAGTAATCACTTAATTAAATACTAATTCACAGAAGTCGAATCATGATCCATTACAGGGCCGTAGAACTAACTAACTATTTCTATCTGGATATTAATTAAGATATGTTGAAAACTGCCACAAAACCATATAAAAACTAGTTAGACCAAACGTTACTGTACCAACCAATCAATTACAGACTTTTACGTATGACAACTTGAGCATATGTGATCCACTCCTCGGTCAAGTTACCGGTAAGACAAAGATAATGGAGAATTTGTTCGAGTAAAGAAAATTTCAAAGACCGCAATAAAATTAAATTAAAAATAACGCAAAGTATACTAGGCCGTATCAACAATAGTAGTTATCTGCAACCTCTACGGTTATTTAGTAGCCAGAAATCGTGAAAAATTGAGAATAGTAATAAAAACTAGTTCGACCACCCAACCCAACATTATTGTGTTAGAAAAGGAGGTTTTTTCAGCTTTTTGGACCGTGTGTATTGTGTTAGTCAATTTAAAGTTCAAAATTTAATCCAAAATCTTATTGGTCCTAGATCAAACGGATCTATCTCTATTTTAGAATTTGATTAAATAAAATCAACGTCTCGTAAGTTAATTACACGAAATGATCGCTAAATATATATACATAAAAATAGACATTTCTCACTTGATTGATGAGTAGCTCCTCAGGCAGCTTCCGGAAAAAAACTGCTCAGGGGGGTAGAAGAAGGCTTTTTTGACAAGCGAAGGACTGAAAGACTCTACAAAAGTAGTACCGCTAGGTAGGCGTAGCCGAGGAACACCCTGTCGCCAACGATGATCGTCGATAGCAATGAACCCGACGGTAGCAATGGTAGGAAGAGACCCAAAGGGAGGAATAGACCCAACGGTAGTAGTAGACCAAACGGGAGGAGGCGAAAAAACACATATTCAAGGTTCCACACGTAACTCTTAATTGACGAGCATCAGAACTCGGTAATCAAAATCAACCATAAAGGAAAAAGAGAAATCAGATTTAAAAAAAACATTAATTTACCTGTGTAGGGATAGCCAGTTGCCTATCGCTGGATAGCTTTACAGTTGGACGAAAGGGCCTCTATAAGAGATTAAAAAGTGAATTAAAAATCCGCCCACGTGCGTCACAATGTTCAAACGATGGCGTTCACAGAAAGCCAAAAAAAGCAAAAAACTCAACTCATAGCGCTAAAACAGCATTCAAATACCACAAGGGGCAGTTTCAGGCACCAACACTTGAGAAAAGATAAGGCAGAACTAAAGACTGAAACTGTTAAAAAGACCCGGTTGGAAAATCCCATCAATAGGTAAATTCAAAAATTGATTCCAACCTGTGTCCAAAATAACTGCTTGACTCACTAAGGTCGTCGTAAAGAGTGACGCTAAGAGATCGGGAATTCGAGAAGCAGCAGGCCTCTCGATAATTCCCACCTCGAAAAACTCGCTCCACCAATGAATGTACGGCATGACAAATCACGTGTTCCTCTCAATAATTCATCCAAGGGAATTACACGATGGAGACCTGGGATTTGGATGTATAGGCATCCATAAAAAAAACTAATGATGACTTAATGACAATCCTCATTGTAGCCAAATGAGGATTGTCATTAAGTCATTTCAACTAATAGAATTTCTTAATTATTCCAAGGCAATTAAATAACTACGCAAGAGACTAAACTCTACAACCAATCCAAAAACAGTAAGTACTACGAAAGCCAGAAACCTTAAAAAGCTACCAACTTTACTTTCACGCGCCAAATTCAAATTGAAAAAACGTGAATTTTATTTCAATTATTTCGATCGAGATATTGTCGATGCGAAGGCGTCCAGAATCTACGAGGGTTTTTCGCACTCGAAGCCATTGGCCATACATCCGTGCGATTCCACTGTGATGTGGGTAGTGTAGATAC
The DNA here is from genome assembly GCA_016904865.1 of Pissodes strobi. Classification (NCBI taxonomy): domain Eukaryota; kingdom Metazoa; phylum Arthropoda; class Insecta; order Coleoptera; family Curculionidae; genus Pissodes; species Pissodes strobi. The sequence goes on from MU181983.1 coordinate 301,855, forward strand.
ACTATCTTTGCAGGTGACAAAGTCGCTTGCAAAAAGGCATAACAAATATTTTGTCTTTTAAATTATAAAATGTTAATTTTTTTTATATTTAACTCGCGATTACGAAGACATTTTTCGATATGATTGCAAAAACTTTTCACAGTTTAAAAGGTTCTAGTTGGTAACGATATATTATGTCGAAGTTGCATTTCTTTTGTAAGAAAATGTGTGGAAAGGTACGAAAACTGAGGTGAGTGAAAAGATTCAAAACGTTTTTGCAAAAAAATAATATGGTGACGAATTCTATGGTTATTTACGCTTCGATACACGATAGCCAAACCGGCCCGTGACATAGTTTTAGTTAGTTACAGTTTCTTTTAGTCATTTGAATCGATTTCGATATGCTATAATCAAATTTAAATTTAAATAAGCAAACTAACACTATCTTTCATGCGTATGACGTCATGTGGCAAATGTAGCATGGACTTTTTCATGATTTGAGGCTTTTTACTAGGATAACAGAAACATTTTCAATGTTAAATTGTTAAAGGAGCGATTTTTCGTTTCACCGCAGAGAGCGTTTTTTTTTCACAAGTTAAGTGGCCTTATCCTATTTTTTTTCTGGAAAAACAAACGAGTGCATCTGATTTATTTTGCTAATTGTCAAATAAGTAAGAAGCTTGAAGAAAATTGTTGGAGCCGTTTTCGACAAAATCGATTGCTTCGTTTTTTTCAACAGTAAATTGGCCTTATAATATTTTTCATGGCAAAACGAGTTAAAGAGTATTTTTGGTAAACATGTAGAAAATTCGAATTAAAACGTTGTACAAAAAAGCTATAAAGTAAATTATCCTTAATTTTAAGGTTAGAAATGAAATGAAAAAAGCATCTGGAGATATTCACCAGAAACTCCCAAATACCGACTTTCGGTGAAATTGGCGGAACGGTTTTCGAGAAAAGTCCACACCAGGTCCACACAGACAAAATATTATTTTTTTGCAAAAAAGTTTTCAATCTTTTCACGCATTTTCGTACAAAAAAATGCAACTTCGACATAATATATCGTTACCAACTAGAACCTTTTAAACTGTGAAAAGTTTTTGGAATCATATTGAAAAATGTCTTCGTAATCGCGAGTTAAATATAAAAAAAATTAACGTATTATAATTTAAAAGACAAATTATTTTTTATACCTTTTTGCAAGCGACTTTGTCACCTGCAAAGATAGTGTATCTACACTACCCACATCACAGTGGAATCGCACGGATGTATGAGATATAATGTTTAAAAATAGTAATGTAGGGTATAACGTCTCATTGCTTAACATTACATCATCGCATCACACCCGCATTATGGCACATTTTGGCAATATTATGTATGACACGTTACTTCGCATTTTAAACATTTTCTCATATTCTTGCGCATTGCTCAGCATTATTACTAATTATATTATATTGCTACTCGCCCTCGCCCTCCGAAAAAGGAATAAATATCAGTAGTCAAATATACATTGGATCTATTTCTCAACGCCTTTGGAGCGATAAGAACTGCAATACATATTAAGTAGGAAACTGAAAATATTATGTTTAATTTTGATGAGAACAAAGTAATAAACTAAATTCTAATTATTGTCTGCATATAGGTACAAAATTATGTCCAATAAAATAACGAATCGTAATATAAAGAAATTGGCTGTTGGATAGAGCCAATTTCTATACATTGCCAGTCGATAAAAGTTGATGTCACAAGTTATTATTGCGATGGCTTAGGCCTGACACGTGAGTATTTATACTTTATAAATCAGTGGAATATTTTATAAGAGGAAATATGCATGTTTAACGTAAATTGTTTCGTGAAAAAAATAAATTTTAATTCGCGGGAAATTAAACCAGAGGTTGAAAAATAGAATTTTTAAATGTTCAATTTTTCTTACGCTAATTAATCCGGATACTGCTGTTTTACTAATTATAAAGCGGATGCTAAACCGGAAGGTCCGATAAAAGGGAAATAACTTCTAAAAATTTAATTAAGCCTAATTATGTTGAGAGGGAGTGCTGTCAATGGAAGTGACATAATTTCGTGCTTACCGGCTTAATTTTCTAAAGAACCTGTCTTTTAGTCAAACAGAATCCATTTTTTATTTTGTGCTCAAAATATACACGTTTTAATAGCTGAAATATTTAAAGGAACGTGAGAATTAAAACGATACGAATATAATGATGCCCTTTTGTGCAAATTTATTAAAAAATTGTATTTCCCGATTTACAATTTCTGAACCTGAACAAAATAATTGATGCCTTCCAACTCCACTTTCTAGATGTTTTAATGAAATGTTAATAATTTTAATAAAGTCCTAGTTCGCTTTAACATTGAAATTTGCATATATAGATATGTGAAATTTCTTACGTTGTCTTCTAATAATGTTGTTTTCATAATTTTTGCTAAACTTTTATTAATTAATACAGTGTGTCCAAAAAACATATGGGAAACTTTTTTATTATTGGTTTCTCAGAAAATGTTATTCTTGATAAAAGTTGGTGCTTGCCCTAAAACAATAAATGAGTATTTCAAATTTCACGTACTGCGAGAGCAAATGTCATTTTTTCGAAATCGCGTCAAGAATAAAGTACCTTAATTTATAATGATGCAGCAAAATCTTATAAGGAAAAGTTCTTCCAAATTAAAAAAATAATCTAAATATAAAATTTGAGTTAAGTACATCAACTTTTAATTTTTCCTTTTTTCTAGATTTTTTCTTAAACGTCAAGCCACTGGAGAATGTTTTGTTGTTTTGTTATTAGTATCTTGCCAAGTAACTTCAAAATTTATTTAAGGTAGAAATTAGTTACATAGTTGCATAATGTTTCAGTTTTTCCAGAGATAAAGCCAGTTTAGGTAATGTTCGCCCAGTAAGTGTGTTGCAAACACACTTAAACACTTTTGGTCCAAAATAATTGTTCACAATAATTACAAAATACAACTGGAATGACCGACTCAATAATAATTAATTTCATATGTCAGTGTGAAGTAACATTATTGATATTTATTTGTTTTTATACCAAATGCATGACCTACTCTTCAAGACCTAATATATTATATCGATTTTTAGGATACTTGAGCATATTTTACTCATCGGGTGCAAAAGATAAAGAAATTATTAGTTGTTTTACATGAAATGAAAAGAGTTGGGTCTATTCATGATTTTGATTGGAAAAATTTTTGAATCTATTTGCAACACACTGATACCTAAACTGGCTATTATCTCTGGAAAAACTGCAACATTAGGCAACTATGTAACTAAATTCTATCTGAAATAAATTTTGAAGTTATACTAATAACAAAACATTCTTCAGTGGCGTAACGTTTAAGAAAATATCGAGGAAAAAAAAAAGAAAATGTCAAAGTTGATGTACTTAACTCAAATTTCATGTTTAGATTACTTTTGTAATTTGGAAGCACTTTTCCTTATAAGATTTTGCTATATCTTTATAAATTACTCTTGAGGCAATTTGGGAAGAATGACATTTGCTCCCGCACTAAAAGCAGTACGTAAAATTTGAAATGCTCATTTATTGTTTTAGGGCAAGCACTAACTTTTATCAAGAATAACATTTTGAGAAACTAATAATTAAAAAGTTTCGTATATGTTGCATACTTTTTTGGACACTCTGTATACAGGTCGTTAGATTTATTTTTATGCCCGCATAATTACTTTAAATTAATTAGGCCGCTTTTCAAAAATGCAGTAAGTAGAATATCAGTTACTTAGTTTACACTAGCCCGTCTAAAACGGTTTTATGAAATCCATATTTTCGAAAACGCATAAGCACTTCTTTAAACATTTTGGGAGATATAATGCGCATTATCTCAAACCGTTTTACGAATGTGTGTTAGCTTGCCGAAAAACGGATTTCGGAACCGTGTAAACACCTAACGGTGGATTTTCATGCATCCGATATCCGACGATACGATGCTCCGATGGAGCTCCTATTGGTCAGAATGTTTTGGCGCCAATTATTATTCGAATATTTTTAAAGTCATCCGATGTCGTATGGACTTAAAATTATTTTAACTTTTGTCCGATATCGTGTGGTTCTTAACCTCACTTTATATTTGTTTTGTTTACTTATATAATGTGATATTTGAATCCTATCTGAGTCTGCTACTACATATTAACAAATAAATCAAAGTAAAAGATTTTGTGTTCCAAATACTTATAAAAATCGAGCACAGCAAAATGCTTAACATAATTTATAACAGGAAATGAGACTGTAACCCATCAGAACACATGTTTGCATTATTTGAGGATTGGTATGGAGAATTTCAAAATCTACTAATGTTATTAATATACTAATGAATATTAATCCGGACCAATCGCGTGCGTGAATCGATTTTTGCTGGCGAGAGATTTGCCATTGTATGAGGATTATATCAACTATGGATTTGCACTTATATTAAGGTAATTTCAGTTTAGTACGAAGAACAAGATCATGGTACATTTGTCGGTTAAAAATTATCTTTGGGTCCCTCTAACTATGTGTTGAACATGAAAGTTCTGGGAAATCTTCCTGTGTCTCATTCAAAAATATTACTTCAGGTTAGTTTATAAAATAAAACGCAGCATGTCAAATTGCTTGTTAAAATCTTGTCAATCCAACTAATAGGAAGACGAATATTTTAACCAATAGAAACACTGTCGGATCATCGTATCGTCCGATATCCACCTTAAACCGTTTATGATCAGTGCTGCCAACAATGTTACGTTTTCGTACCAATATTACCGAATTTACTAACACCAAATAGTATACCCATAGGAAAGAATTAGTATAATTCTCCATATTTGCGGAACAAATCTCACATGAATTATTAAAATAATTAATCAACAACACCTACAACTTGAAAGTTTGGTTACAGGTTAATAAATGTTAATGTAATATAATCATGAAATACAATTTGCAATGCTCTAATCAGCTGTTTTAAATTCGCGTTGAATAGCCGCGAATAAACGCTAGTTCTTATGCGCATTTGTCATAAACCGGTTTGGATTAAAAACGAATTAAAAGTATGTGTAAAAGTGGTAAATGATTCATATTTTAATACCTGATTTGATTCAATAACGTGTCCAATACCATTAAACAAAACAGAACTCCAATATATAGCTCGGAATATAATTCCTGTAAGTTCCCTTAAAATATTGTTTCAAACGATACGATGGTCCCTTCTAAGATTTCGAAAAAGGTTCCAGCGCTTGGAGCTATTAGATGCTGTGCTATTAGGTTATTATTGGGAGATATATCGTTTAAATAATCTATAGGAAGCTTAGTCGCTTGGCGGGCAGTGTTTTTTTGTAAAAGATTAATATATTTCATAATTTCATAAAGGCAAGAGAAAAAGGACTTGACTTCTAGAGATTTTAGAGTTTTAAAGATATTATACATGGTATTCGAAATATGCACGGCCTTACCTCAGGGAGCGATCTCTCGGCATAAATTATGAAAAGAAGTTTCGAGAAGAAAATGTCCAGAAATGCATTATTTTCAAGATACAGGGTTTTTTTTTATGGCACTGGCACACACACTAAAGGGAGATCCCATGGCGCTCGACGAGCGGTGTGTGCGCGAAGATGTTTTGTAGATTGTAATTAGGGGGAAACAGTTGTCCTGGGAGTGAGTTCCACAGGGATGTAGTGCGCTAGACAAACGAGTTCGTGTTAAGCGATGTTCCAGGTGTTTCCGGTAGTACGACGAACTGGTGCGCTCTTGCCGCCTGTCGTAGCTGCCTGACACGCGTTGTCAGGGGCGGGATGAGGCGAGCCAAATCCTAGAAACATCTGCCTTGAAAGTATCTGAAAACAATGACATCTCGGCCACATATCTGCCATGTTCCAGACTATCCAGATTCCGGGCCAACTCCGGGTCGCCGATAAGATGCACAGCTCTCTTCTGAATGGAATTCGGCAGCTTCAGGGTGTGCTTTGGTGCGGCACCCCAGATGTGTGAGCAATATTCTAAGCACGGTCCTATTTGCGCTTTGTAGGCCAAGATCAACTGCTGCGTGTATTCAGTTTTTTATTGCGAAATAGCGCACCAAGCTTCTGGGAGGCTGATTTTGCGATGTTAGCAACGTGCTTATACCAGGACATATTGCAGCTGACCGAGACACCCAGAAGTCCGATTGACGAGGATGAAGAAATGGTCGATCCTGCCATAATGATGTCAGGGTCCGCCGCGCGCCGTCTTGGTTCTCTTGGTAAACGTGGCTGCTTGTATCATTGCTGCAATGAACTGGACCAAATTTCTGTCACCCCAAGTTTTAACTTTCTCCAGATCTTGATTAATTGCTATAATCTGCTGCTGCCTGTGGTGTTAAGTCTCAGTCGCTGGTAGGTCTGATTTTGCTACCTACCTGTACTTGTAGTCTTGCAATTTTCTACCTACAGAGCTTTTGCTTCTGTCAAGCCAGGGCTTTCCTTTTGACGCTAACTTGATGGAATTTGGGATGTATACTTCCATTCCTGAGGAGCTTACTTGCGTAATCTCCTCGCAGCAGATTGACGGGTCGTTAGTGCCAAAGTAGACGTCGAGCCAAGGAAAATCTAGGTAGAACTCCTTTAGATTGTCCCAGTTTGCAGAATTGTAATGCCAGATTTTACGAGCTCTATCGCTCGAAGGGCGATATGAAGCCCTCTATTTCTTGGAAGTGTTATCTTTTCTGTAGCCACTTTTATATGTCTGATTTGTGGATATATTTATTGTTAATAATTGTGATTGTGATGTTTGCGTCCACCATGCTTGTTGTGAAAGTATTTTCTAAGGATTTATATCTGATTCGCGTGGAGTATGTGACTATCTATGGCGATTCTCTCGTTGCATGAGTTTGGGTGTAGTTTGCTATGTCACTTTAGTTATGATTATATATATTTTCTAGGTATGTTGTTATTCATTTTATCACTCTAAAGGAATGTGAGGAGCGGCATGGCAAACGTATTAGTGGCTTTAAAATGGTCAATTTTGTGTTGTACTTTTTTATATTTGATCTAAAAACCATATTTCGTGTTATTTAATATATTTGAGAGAGGGTTCAGATAGAGGCAGAACCATTGTGCGATTAGTGGGTGTCCTGTAAAAACTTGTCTTTAAATTTTTATGGTTTTGTTTTTTATTCTTCTTTTCCTATTCTTCTTAAATGCATCTTTGTTGTCCAGGAGTTCATGACGGTTGCCACAAATTTTGGTGTGATTTTTAGTTTTTTCTGTAGTCATGAGTGTGGCACCGAGTTTTGTAATTTATGTAACATATTCGTTGGTTTCTCTATTACTTTCTGTTTGTCTGATTGTCACAGATTATATTATAATCTATTCCTTGATCTTTAACCGATCCTCCTAAAGCTTTTTTTTTTATTATTCTGAAATTACATTATATTTCTAAAGGTGTTGATCGATTTTTTTAGTTTTCTGTCTTTATAATGCTCACTACTTCTCTTGTTATTTTGTATACCGACTGTAAACAAAGAGCTTCTTCTTATATTTTTTCTTTCTCTTTAATCCATGTTGTTGTATCGGTTTTGACCAGATGAGTTTCAGAATTCGACGATTTCTTTTCTACTTGGTTTGATTAATACTTTAATGTCTTGCGATACTGCTATTTTTTGTATGGAATAGCTTTTCATTGCGGCTGAAGCTAGCGTTATCTGTAATTGAGTTTTTTTGTATCTTCGTAGACGTCCTAGTATACGCTATTTTTTGTTTGAAGGTATCCAAAGTTTCTATAGCTACGTATTTGCTCTTTATTTTTGTTATATTTTCAATGTATTTTAAAATTTTCTCTGATTTCTAACCATGCGTTAATCTTCCTATTTCTGCTCTCAGCTTTATTACCTTTTTTTCAATTCTCCTTTATAATCTAAGTGTGTTTATTTTTGGTTTTTGATGAACTTGATGAATTTCGATGTTTTGCATTCTACTATTTCCGATTAGTGCATGACCCTAAAGCTTTAACCAGTTATGGCGTACATATTTCAGTGAGTTTTATTTTCTTAGTTGTTTGTGGTGGTTATGGGGCTATATATATATGTCCACTGATCCAAAAGAGCAACTCACATCACCAACAATATCTGTTCTTTTAAAAATCTTCTCGGAAGTAGGATGTACTGTAATATTTTTATCGACAGTAGTCCACCTGTTCAAACGTTCTGGCGTCACTGTTCCGCATGTTGCCAGTCTCAGCAGTGGGCCAAAGGGTACCTTGTCGGTCCCCAAGCAGCGGCATTTTATCGAGGGTTCTTGCTGTAAAGGGATCCCTGGGGTCGTCAATCCTCAAGTAGCTATCCAGATTATTACCCCCTTCGAGAGTTTATTATTACTATTTTTATCCGATTTGCATTATTTTCGTCACTCGCACTTCCTCTAAAGGAAAACATTCATTTGATTTCAGATGGGTCAAGCATCACATGCATTAGGCTCTGCTTAAACTATGTCCGTATTATGTGGTTCTTTGCGGTGATGTTTTTGATCTTGGGGCTTCCAATACATTTCTGAATAAATCTCGCGGTCGAAAACGCTTCTGAATGGGTTTGTACAGGTTTTTAGTCAGCACTAACTTCTAGATATTTCCTTCCAGTCCTTTCGGTGTAACTCCAGACATACCTATACTTATATTTCGTTGCAGAGAAAAGCTGACATTATGCAGTAACGTGTAGTAGGGACTCTACTGATTCAGGAGCTGGCATCTGATAGATATGAAGTTCGGGCCTCCGAAGAGCCCAGGTTGGGCTGCAATTTATTTCAATAATTAATTCCGAATGCAGACACTTAATTTAGGTTTTCTTGGCCATAACTCTGGCTTTTCCGATTTAGCGTTGTGTCGCCCCTGGGGTGTATTTTACAAAGTTAAATTAATTATATTATTATTTTAACAAACTAAAAAATAAATGTCTTATATTAATATTAAAATTATCAAATTAAACAGGCCATGCAAACCTAGAGTATCAGGTATTTACACAAAATCCAGGACATGATTGTTTGATCACATTGCCCTTAAAAATCTGATAAAGGAAAAATTTAACGACACTGCCTAAGTCAACTATCTTCAGCAGATCAAATATTGACAATATTGAGGATAATTGGAAACATCAAAAAGTTAAATAATTAAATGTGCTTCATGTGCTCATATGAAATTTAAAAAAAATCTCTTCTAATAAATATATGTGCTGAAAGTAAGCCTATATGAATTTCTGATATATTAATGAAATATATGAATTTATCCGAGCTATACGCCCCATTTTCCCACACACCAAATATAAATCCCGCTTCTGAAAATATTTTCTCGCAATTCATATCTCTAACGTGGCCTTAACGGGGAACAAAATAGCCACATTTGGGCTTTCCGTAGCCTATTTCGAAGTTATTTATTCAGAAAAATGCAAATGCAAACATAGTTAGGAAGGACGAGACCGTTCAGAGACGTATATATAAAAATGTTTACGGTCTGGAAGGGATAGAGCACTAACATACATCAGCAAAAAAAATAGTAGGGTTTGCCGGAAGGGAGAAATAAAATATCTGGCCTCGGGTGTCTGTATCTCTAAACCTGGGTGAATTTATACCGGTTATTTTTGCTGACTCATTTATTTGTTTCGGTACGCGCAATCTAATTTTTACTTTACTTGAAACGTAATGGTGAAGTTTTTCAATAATGCCTTGCACATTTTGATGTTAAAGATGTTCACTAAAATGACGGAAGTCGACGTAAACGCTAGGAGATAAAGACGGGCGGATGTAAAATGAGCTATCTGTATCTACTAAGAAATGTTTAAGCAAAGTTTACACTAGGGGGTCTCAAACTACCCATTTCATACTACTCTAGAATATTTGAATCTTGAGTTCTTTCATATATGCAAATGTGAGAAAATCATAGTTTTATGAACATAGTTTATCTTTATAGTGAATATTGCCCTGCTCTCTTGTCCATAATTTTGGGCAACGGACGTCCAGCTGAAACGATGGACATAAATAGCACACAAAAAGATCGATATTTTAATTCATTTGTCAATGTCCAGGATATTTATGAAAGAGTTAAAATCTATTCATAAGTGAAGTCTTAACGTGACATTTGACATATAATGTTTCATCACTAGTTATAGCGTTACTATAGTAATAGGAAACAGGAAGGAACAGAAGTTAGACACAAATTTAAAAATTTAACATTTAGTTTTTTCAATGCATTTTTAGCTAATCGGCTTTTGCACTAATGCCAGACATAAGATAATCGTATTTTTAATAAAAGTTTTGCGAACACTCAACCTTTTTGTCTATATGTTTTCTTTTAATTTTTGCAATTTTGTATAGCACTGGAACAACCCCACAAAGCAATACAATAATTTATTCTAGAATAAACATGAGCATAGTAATAAGACTTTACAATATCAATATCCGAGTTAATAAAGCTTCTTAAATTCAGGACTACATAGTTATGCGTTGCCAGATTTTTGTATAAGTTATCAGTGTGGGTAGTTCATTTTAATTGTGAATCAATATAGAGGCCTAGAGTTTTTGTTACACCTTTTTAGCATATATAATTTCCATTGAGCGGTACACTATAAACCTGCATCGAGGGTAATAGGTGACAATAGTAACATCTCTGTTTTTGTTAAATTTAGAGCTAAATAGTATTTATGGCAATATACACTCATAATAATTTCAACACACAATGCTGCCAAACGGGATAAATTTGTGTGGGTTTTGTTGTTATTATTAAGCTAGTATCATCTGCGAATTGAGTCATAAAATATTCTTTAAAGAATGACACTAAATCATTCACAAACAATATGAATAAAATAAAACCTTTGTATTGTATACCCATATCAAGGCGTTTAGGCTCGGACACATAAACCATTTGACCAGCAAAAAATTTTACTCGTTGGACTCGATCCTTTAGATAACCACTCTAGTGATTTTCCCTTTATTCCCATATTCTCAAGCTTAAATAATAAGAGTATATGATCAAGATTATCGAATACACGCAAAAGATCAAAGTTTAAACATAGAGTTTTATTGGCATTATCCAAGTTTTCTATAATGTACAGGATGTCCCAAATTCGAGCCACATCATTGGGATCTCGGAAACTAGAAGAGATACGAGGTCGGTTAAATGGAGACAACGTTGCACAGTTTGATGCTGATCAAAAAGCTACATTACAAGTTTAAAAATTCCGAATACTTCCGTAGATTTTTGGAAAAAAAAACTAAATATTCGCGATTTAATTTTTATTTTTTATGACTCTATTTGAATAGATATAACAAAATAAATTTCACATTTTCATTGCTACTTTCTTAGTTCTTCAAGATGGTGTTATCAGATTTTCAAGCCGACGCACAGTTCGGCCGCCCGTGGACAAAATTCGGATATCGATACACATCAAATGTACTACCAATCTGTTGCATATGATCCAGAGGGAACCAAAGTAGTAAAAACTTATAATATATTTCGCCGGACACCACGCCCCCGCGGCGTCGTACATGGACAAGTCATACCTTATAGCAGCTAAATGAAGGACTGTAGCAATTCAATTAAGTAATCAGTAAAACTAGTTTCATAGATTGTAGTGTTCAGTGGTTGTGAATTTTTGACTATGACCGCATATACTACAAGTGTGTATCTCTGTATTGATATATGTATATAGTAATATCATTTGATATGAGATAAGAAACGAGCATTCGAAACTAGTATGCCATGTATGTAAACTGTGATATATTCACCGATTGGAGGAAACTTTTAAAAAGTTCTATGCAAAATATCCTGTGCTGTGGACTGTTACCGATTACTTATGGTTGGTAGTTTGTAACCTTGTCAAATTTTTGTGCTACTTCCTGCTAATATAGGAGTTATGATTTTTTTAGTTCATCGCCGTATTACCAATGCCGATTTAATTGAAGATTGGATAGGCAGTAAAAAATCTGAAACGTGATCATATTTTTCTAAAAATTTCCATATAAGGGTAAAATTGAATTCTGAACAACTTTCCTCTTTGACATTTTTTGATATCTGGTCACCTAACCTCACTTTTCGCATATTTAAGGTGGAATTTTTTTAATTTCCCGCCACGGCAGTTGCCAGTTATCACGTGACATATGTCATAGTGCCCTTTTGTCATTTATTAGGCTAACTTGATTGGCCATAAATGTTTTTCCTAAATCTCAATAGTAAAAAAATTTCCCACTTGTTGTAAACTGTTTGGATGACACTGTGTATCATATTGTTTGCCTAAATTGAAGAAAGTTTATGTTTTCTGTTATTGTTAACTGTTAATATTGTTCTATATATTGTTTGTTATATATTGTTTAATATGTGTTTTGGTTATTTCAAACAAATTATAAAAATTGAAACCATTTATTAATAGATAAAAATATTGTTATAGTTTGTCCTCTTTATTAGCTTTTAAGACCTAGGGTAAAGTTTTGCCTTAGGCAAAGAAATGGTTCTTTAAGGTGACAAGGAATATAAATAGATTCTTTTGAATTAATGGATCTCGTTGCTTAAATCCTCGTATTCGCTCACTTATAAGACACTAATTCAGTGGAAATTCATTTGTTTCTCTCTATTACCAAGCACCAGCAGAAACAATTTCAATCAAAAACAAGTCATTAATGTCAAAAGGTAGAAAAATCCAAATGATCATTTATTATCGGAATGTGCGATACTTTCCATTTTCTATAATTTCAATAATAGGGTCCCTAACCTACCTGCTCAAAACCGTTCCAGGTCTAATTATATCTTTTTTCAGAATAACTAAAACTGTTATAGAGGAAAATGTTAAGTTCCTCAAAAGAAAAAAAATAATTTCCTCAAACTTACAAACTTTTTCAAACCCGGGATAAACGAAAATATCCAGGTTTTTATTATTATCCAGAAAGTACAGTCCTTATCAAATGAGGTAAGATCTATTCAGAGCATATCAAATATTTCCAAAAACAAGTTCCCAGCCTTTATTCGACATGTTTTTCAAGTAATCTGGAAAAAATCTTTCCAAAATTGCTACATACACGATACACATTTAACGGTATGCTCTTGCGCAGGCAGAACCTCCCACACAGAAACGTGTGACGTCACCCGGGAACGACGCTTACGATTCTGTTATGTAAGCGTGTATAGATCATATGTTTTGAAATACAATGTTCGCAGTTTTGGGGGATTTTAAAGGACATTTTCGATAATAGGTACGTTCCTAATTATACGTGTACGTGTGTTAACTAAATAATAAAAGCATTTTCATTCTATATTTATATTACTAATTATAGTTGATTAGTTTAATTCTAGAAAATAGTTTAAATGTACAGATGGGTATTTAAGCATTATTTCAAAGTTTGAGAACTAAGTAAAAAAGTCGGGATGAGATTGGTTGATGTGATGTTTATTATACTTGAAGCGTAGAATCGAGGGGCACGCGGTCATGATAGTACTGTTTTATAATTCATTCCTTCATAAATTAATTTTTTCTTAATTTAAAAAAATTACGTAAATTCAAATATTCTGTACGCCATAGAAGTAGATCAGCTGAGAGAAGTTCGTTTTGAATCAAATATCTTGGCCCATAACATATCCAAAAATAATTTAAAAAAATCCCATGCAAATAAAAAGTCATTAAGCATTAAAAAATTATTCAATTTAATTTAGCCCACAAGATATAGTTTTACCAAACTTAAAGTACAATTTTAATTTTCTTTGTATTGACCTCATTATTTAATAGTCAATATTCTGAACCCTTTCAAATATTTTTTGCCCATTTTTACATATTTATTTCATTTCCACTGAAGTAGACTCGGTTTGCAAAGTACTTTTTGATCCCAATACCTTTTAAGCCATAATATATCCAAAAATCTTTGAAAATAAAAAAGTTATTTTTGACATAATATATTTTTTTATCATTCCATTAAAAATGTTTCAGTGCTTTGTTTCTTTTTTCAATAAACTAGCAAAACAAATGAGTTTTTTTTTATTTTACATTTTCAAGAAATTTCAAGATTTTGTTGGTTTCTTTCCAAGAAATCTTGGAC